>CAKNXH010053873.1:0-32509 GCA_932178445.1 Andricus quercusramuli | reverse complement strand
TGTGCACTTATTCGATCCAACAGCTCAATTAATATTCGATATATTTGGATAATATAAAAAAAACTCTCCTAAAACCCATGAAAATTGCCTTTTCTGCGGCGGCACTATTGGTAGCGGCTGACTGGAATTTCGAGGTCAGCGTGAGAGTGGGGGAAGCATCTCGGCGAGCTCGAGCAAGGATGAGGGGAAGCGGTCTTATTCGTAGCGGTCTTATTGATAGCTTCGACTGTATTTTTGTAAAAGTAATGCTAGTTATCAGATTTTGAGGTTAGAAAATTTAATTATCCCAGAATGTTATTATCTTAAGAAATCGAGAAAAAAAAATTTAAACAAATTCCATTTATTTAAATAATTGAAAATTATAAACCAATGTTAATAAACATTCCACTATACCAATAGTAATAATTTAAAAAAAAATCGAGAAAATATATATTAAACAAAATAAATTTGTTCAAATAATTGAAAATGTATTAAACAATGTTGATAAATATTCCACTAGACTAATAGAAATAATTTTAAGTACAAAAAACGAGAATAAAGTTCTCAAAAGGTCGATTTAATAAATAATTGACATTTTTGGTTTTAAGGGTAGTTTTCAGGGTCCGTGAGGGTGTGTTAGGGGTGTCAAACCCATATTTATGACACATGAAATTCTTCATTGGAAAATTCTCAACAAGCCTCTATACTTTCCCGTCACATTGTCCCAAGCCCTGAAAAATTATTCCAAAAACTGAAAAAAAGTGATTTTTTCCCATTCATTTTACATGCACGGAGAAAATTTGGTTAGGAAACTTTACCAAACTTTTGAGTACAATTGGGATATACGGACCAAAAGGAGAATGTTTGACATTATTGTAATAATTTGTGACGTGCAAAAATTTGAATAATACATGGCAGTTCGGTAAACTTTAATAGCGTAGATTAAAGTTTCCAAATGTACAATAAAGATTTTCGAAAGTAAACATTAATGCACGTGGGGTAATTATTAAAAACTATTCTGTCATACATTGAGGAAAAATTAGATAAAATTTCATATTAGTTAAGTAATGTTTTCAAATGAAAAGTCAAGCAAACTTTAAATTAAGCAATGTTAATGATTCCCTTAAAATCGGTTATCGAATGACAAATTTCGGTAAATGTTTCCAAGTGAAAAATGTATTATTTACACGAAATTTTGGTAAAGTTTAAAATGAATTCTAGAGAAAAATTGATTTTGGTTGTGTTATTATTTCCTCCACATTGTATGAAAGTTTATGCGCTGTGGAAGAGATTTTCATTTTTGCTACGTTAGACTTTATTCGACAGTTTTGTAAACCGACATTCGAGTCGCAGTTGCCTGGCATCTCCCACCACCTCCCTAATCTTGCAGGATCGTATACAAGTATTGAGCACCTCGAAGATATTTACCATTTTTTAAATTATGAATAAGGTGTTGAAATTTCAACCTACTTACAGTCCTCATTGGAATTTAGTATTTGATAATGAATATTAGTTTTACAATTGCAAAAAGAAATTAGAGTTTATTTAAGAAGGTTATTACAAAGTTCATTACCATGGATCGAAGTTTACGCCCCTGGCGTAAACCTTAGTGATGCCATTTCAGTGGCTTTTGCCATGTTGTGCTTCGAGCTGCAGGCGAATGATGCAATCACACGAGTTACCAATCACCTACGCGCATGTGTATCACACGCTATTTTTTGCAACGCCCGTCCGAAAAAGTTGTCAGGAGGTGGTAACGAAAAATACTAATTTTATACTGCATAGAGTGGAGTAAAGAAATTTTGTTGAAAAAAAAATTGAAAAAAAATGTTCTGAAAAAAAATTTTGTGCAAAAAATGTTTGAGAAAAAAAATGGTTGGAAAAATGTTTTCGGAAAAAAAATTTGTTGATACATTTTTGTTGGCGTTTATGCTCTTTTGCCCGGGACAAAAAAAAACTTCAATCATTAAAACATTTCTTCAAGTTGAATCTAAATTTATTTCAAGAAGATACAGACACCAGTGTTTAAAGTTACCTATGCCAGTGTACCTCATCTCGAAAGTGCGCATGCGCAGCTTTTTCACAAGTATCTAAAGTAAGCCATCTTCAAACTGCGCATGCGCGAAAATTGTTTCGCGCACAGTCTGCTCAAATAAGGTCCTTTAGGCACCATTTACAAGCATGAAAACATCAACTTTAGAGGTGGGTGTTGCAAAAATTATATTTTAATGAGAATAAAAAAACTTTGATCCAAAAAAATAATCTTATTCCGACAAAATCAAAATTGACATTCGCAGTATCAAGAAAAAAAGAAAGTATAATTTTTTTTATTGCATGATAAAAATTAAAAAAATATTAATACTAGAAGGCTGAAAGAATTAATACTCCTTTAAAATTTGAATTAAATATGAAGTTAGATTTTGTTGAATTTTGTTTTTGAATTATTGTGTCAATGAATGAGATTTCGAAAAAAAAAATGTTCACCACAACTCTTACTTCAGTGTGATTTTGCACATTTCTGTAATGGTAACAGAAAATTCAATTTCAAATTTTAAAAATAAAAAATTCTTCAAAACAATTTCTTAAGCTGAAAATTTTCATACGAAAAATTGAGTAAAAATTTTTCATCAAATTTACGTCGCTATATAATTTTATTTTAAGAATTCTTTAGCTAAAATCTTTTTTGATATTTTTTAACATATTTTTTTACTATACAGTATAATGAAGGTTTTTGTAAAATCTAAATATCGTGAAAATCTTTAATGAATGTATGAATAATTATTTAACAACAATGTTTTAAATAATTTTGTAGTTTTACGCAGTTTATTTGAAAAATTTACTTTTTCAGAAATTTGTATAAAATTTGATTAATTATAATAACATTTTATATAATTTGTCAACTGCAGTATTAACCAAAGAGTAACTCTTTCAATTGTGCATGTCGTACTTACAAGAAATTATGTAATTTTAGCAGCTTTAATCAAATTTACTGATAAGGACCACCATTGTGTACCGAAGCGTTCGAAACAATTCAATTATTTTCAATTTATTTGACCCTAAAGCCAAAAGTGAACATCAACAATCTCAAAGAAAGTCAAAATTATGTAACATATAATATTTGTATACAATATATATATTGTATGCAAATATTATATGTTACATATAATATATGCATAGCATATATGCTAAATTTCCGACGGAAAACACTGATATAACCTAAAGTTGTTCAAAATTCTGAGTTTAATTTTTAAGTAAAATGATTTTTATTTGAAATAATCGATTTCTGGTAAAAAGGGTTAACATAACCTTAAATTGTTCCAAAATTGTAAATCTTCTTTGAAACCTATACAGACATTTCCGGTGAAAATCACTAGCGTAAAACCTATAATTAAACAAAAGTTTTAATCTTCTTTGAAATCTAATGATTTTTTATTAAAAATACCGATTTTTCACTAAAAAGACCGATTTTTCACTAAAAAGACCGATTTTTAGTGTAAAACACCAACATAACCTGAAATGGTTAAAAATTTCAAAATCTTCTTGGAAGTGTTTGAAATATGTATGTATACCATTAAGCCATTTCCCTTTCAAGGTAGGCGTGACACTACCCGATTCGGGTAGTGTTTCTAGGTGGATAGTTTCTTGTAGTAAATAACTACAAGTGTGGGCTCACCACACCCACGACGCCAACAGCACGCAGCAGTATCCTCGAACGGTCACCCATCCAAGTACTAACCGCGCCCAACACTGCTTAACTTCAGTGATCTAACGAGAACTGGTTTTAAATTTAATGACTTGTGAAAAATACCGATTTCAGATGAAACACGTCAACCTAAGCTATAATTGTTGAAAAATGGTACATATTCTTTGAAATCTAATAATTTTTTATTCAAAATACTAATAATTCCCAACGAAAAACACAAACATAAAATAACAGAAAATTATTAAGAACTGTAAATCTTTTTTTTACATGAAACTGTTCAAAAATTTGCTATCCTATTTGAACTATAGTGATTTTTGTTTTATACAATACCCGTTTCTGGTATAAAACGTTAACCTAACCTAAAAGTGTCAAAAATCGGAAATCTTGATAATTTTTGTTAAAGAATGCTAATTCCCAATTTTAAAGAAATTTCACGACCGAAAATTTTAAATAAATTTCAAGTCTTCGAAATGTTCTGATTTTATAATATTTTTATTATCCAGCGAAAAGTACTAATATAAAACATGTGTAATATTTTCAATAATTTATTAGACAATTTGAAAGTTTTAATTTAATTGCTTAAAATTAATGAATATTCAAAAAGCACAATTCGCTTTAGGTAAAATTCATATGATTTTCATTCAATTAAAATTGACAAAAGCTTATTCTACTCCTTGAAAGGTCCTTTACAATTGTATTCAACACGTTTTTATTAAATATCACACAGTACATTCTTTTATTTGAAACATTTTTAAATAAAATAATTTCCATAAAAACGAGACGAATATAATTGTAAAGAAACTTTGAAGGAATGGAATGAGCTTTTGTAATGACGTACACTAGAGTCCCGATTTCGTCACTGTCTCGGGGGTACCCTCAATGCCCTTAAAATGAAATCGGGACTCTCCAAGCCATAAACATTCAGGGCCGTCTGAACCATTTATGTTAAAGTTTTGTCCCAAAAAAAATATTTTCTTGGTATTTTCGCCGTTTTGGTTTTAGATCATACTGAACGTGACAATTCTTGTGCTAGAAAATTAAACTTTATCAAAGTACCGATTTTTAAGTATGTACGTGATAGTGTGGTTTTTATTTATAGTTGGTGGATTTTTTTCTCGAATTTCTCTACTCTCACCCCCCAGTTTTGTTCGAATACCCAAAAAAAATCTTCGAATTTGAACAAAATCGGTTAATATTTAGGGGTCGCGCAAAAACCATGAAGTTTCCCATTGATTTAACATGGGAAAAAGTCAGCTTTTTGTAAATCTAATATTTGAACCTGATAATATGTTACAAATAATTCCACGTTTTAGTGTATTGTTCAGAATTTGTAAGAGAATAAGAATCAATCCTAAATTTTGAGGTTGAATAATTTTAAGCCACTCTTATGGGTCCCCAAAGAAAACCCCATAAGTGACAAATTTGAATTTTACGTAATATTGCGGTTTATTGACGCTTTTTAAAAGTTTCTTTTACATAAATAATCATTGATCAGTTAATTAAGAATACCCAGTCATTTTTTAACTAATATTCAATTGTTTAAACAATTTAAATTTGTTTAAATATTTGTTTTTTTCAGCTAACTCGCGAAATGAATGTATTTTCTATACATTATGAGTTATTTAATCAATAATAACAATAAAATAATGTGTTTCAATAATTTTAAAATTATTTAAATAATACGTATTTGTTCAAGCATATATTGTAAGTACCTAAAAAAAGCAGGAGAAACATTTTCTCACTAAATTTTCGACGAATTTTAATATTTTCAAGTACTAATTTGTTTATTATGCATACTCATAGATGTTTGAACAAATTAAAATTTCTTAAACAATTTTTTTGTTTACATTTTATTGTTGCTATTTTTCGAAAAATTGACATATTTTTATGTTTTACTTTGCTTTTTAAGAATACTCTTAAATGTTTAAACAAATTACAATTGTTTGAACAATTGAATATTAGTTAACAAATGACTGGGTATTCTCAGCGACATCATATTTCCGTAAAATGGACTGCTTTGAAGTGCCAGATTTCACTTCATTCAACAGCTCGTATTTCACTTGAAAAGATAATCGCTTCTTCTTATTTTCCTTTGACATTTTTTCACCTTAAACTAAACACTGAAGCGAATGTACTGCTACATTTTTGCAACTGACAAAATGACTGAAACAGATGACACGATTAACCGCGGGGGATACTGCCTGCTTTTTTCATACACTCCTGCGTTGCTGTGGAGTTGCTCCGCTGACCTAGCAGTGCTTCTCTCTCGTCCCCTTGGACCCCCTTGTTAGAGAAATCGGGACTCTAGTGTATTTTGCCTAAAGCAGATGCAGAAACAGAAATAGTTATGCAAATAACTGCATATCAACTAGTAGTGCTTTATTTGTTTGAGAATCATCTGATTCATACAAATAGGTTACAGTTCAATTCTGGAACTAACTGTTATTCTAATAAATAAAAACAAAAACTAAAATTAAGGTTGATGGTAAACATTACCCCAGAGGATATAAGCCGTACTTACAACGAGAGCAAATAAAAAAAATTGAATTATATAATTAATTATATATAATACTCATTTGTTAAATTTACTAACAAACATAATATTTTTTTTGATAGAATCATTTTCAGGGTTATCTAGCGCATTCAACCAGGCATTCCTTATCTCGCACATATCCCTACTTTCGCTTATACATGGAAATCTGACAGTATTGAAAAATTGGCATTCTACTAAGAGGTGGTACACAGGTTCTGTATTAAAAACATTCTCATGACAGTAGATACAATAACCTTTAACGTCCATACTGCAGGTTTTATTCTTGATTATAAGTCTAGGTATGATCTTATTTATTAACCTTAATTGCGCTATAATTCTGATAAAACTGAGTGGTGTTCTTAACAGGGTTAAATATTTCTGAGGTCCTTCTCGCAAGGTTAATTGAGGATAAAGTATTAAAGCAGAGGACGAGTGGGCTCTCTGTTAATCTTCTAGATATAATATTTTATCAAAAGCTCTTATCCATGCCGATTTATTTTTTTGTAGAGAGGCAAGAGAAAGTAATTCCCAATCGCCCTCTATTCCAATCTTTTTAAATACTCTTCTAACCTGGCGGGCCTAGTTGTATTTCTCTAGGGTTAACAAATCATCTTTTGATCTATCCAGTTCTCTTAACCTTAAATAACATCGGGTGGAGTTCCGAAAAGCGCTTACCTTCGATTAATTTTAAACTCCGTATACCTATGTATTTTGACGTGCTGATCACGAATATGATAGTGAAAATACCCGCAAATTTGATTTTCAAGGCATAAACCCAAAAAAACTATAAAAATTTCATGTTTTTCCGTTTATTTCAGTAAATAATAAAAATTTACAAAAAAACTTTAAACAAAAGTTTTAGATCTTTTGAAAATACATATTTTATATTGAATATGTTCTTACCCTACGACTGACCGTTTTAGAGAAAAAAAGGGAAATGTCGGTACGAAGTGTAGAATTGCTTAGGTCGCACACGACACCCATTCCAACGTGTCATGGGGGGCGGAAAGGCACCCCTATGACTGGCCACAGAAATAACTTAGGTCACACACGACCCCCTTTCCAACGTGTCATGGGAGGCGGGAAGGCAACCTTATGACTTGCCACAGAAATAATTTAGGTCACACATGACCCCCTTTCCAACGTGTCATGGGGGGCGGGAAGACACCCCTATGACTGGCCACAGAAATAACTTAGGTTACACACGACCCCCTTTCCAACGTCTCATGGGGGGCGGGAAAACGCCCCTGTGACTGGTCACAGGAATAATTTACGTCACACACGACCCCCTTTCCAACGTGTCATGGGGGCGGGAAGGCACCCCTATGACTGGCCACACAAATAACTTAGGTCACACACGACCCCCTTTCCAACGTGCCATGGGGGGCGGGAAGGCACCCCTATGACTGGCCACAGAAATAACTTAGGTCACACACGACCCCCTCTCCAACGTGCCATGGGAGGCGGGAAGGCACCCCTATGACTGGCCACAGAAATAACTTAGGTTACACACGACCCCCTTTTCAACGTCTCATGGGGGGGGGGGCACCCCTGTGACTGGTCACAGGAATAATTTAGGTTATACACGACCCCCTTTCCAACGTGTCATGGGGGCGGGAAGGCACCCCTATGACTGGCCACACAAATAACTTAGGTCACACACGACCCCCTTTCCAACGTGCCATGGGGGGCGGGAAGGCACCCCTATGACTGGCCACAGAAATAACTTAGGTCACACACGACCCCCTTTCCAACGTGCCATGGGGGGCGGGAAGGCACCCCTATGACTGGCCACAGAAATAACTTAGGTTACACACGACCCCCTTTCCAACGTCTCATGGGGGGCGGGAAAACACCCCTGTGACTGGTCACAGGAATAATTTAGGTCACACACGACCCCCTTTCCAAGGTGTCATTGGGGGCGGGAAGGCACCCTTATGACTTGCCACAGAAATAACTTGGATCACACACGACCCCCTTTCCAACGTGTCATGGGAGGCGGGAAGGCACCCCTGTGACTGGTCACAGAAATAACGTAGGACGCATACCATCTCCATTTGTTCCCTAATGTTTCGTGGACACATATCTTTTGCCATTAACCCATTTGTTTTAGCATTAATGCCTACTTACGGTTAGTACTTGGATGGGTGACCGGTCGGGAATACTGCGTGCTGTTGGCCCGTCGGGGGTGTGGTGAACCCACACTTGTAGTTATTTACTACAAGAAACCATCCACCTAGAAACACTACCCGAATCGGGTAGTGTCACGCCTACCCCGAAAGGGAAATGGCTTAATGGTATACATACGCACTTCGCCGCGGGAATATTTATCGTCTATTTTCTCGAAAACTATCAGTCATAGGGTAAAAACATATTCAACATAAAATATGTATTTTTAAAAGATCTACAACTTTTGTTTGAAACTTTTTTGTAATTTTTTTTCATTTACTGAAATAAACGGAAAAACATTAAATTTTTATGGTTTTTTTGGGGTTTTGACCTTGAAAATCAAATTTGCGGGTATTTTCACTATCATATTCGTGATCAACGCGTCAAAATACATAGGTATGCGGAGTTTCAAATTAATCGGAGGTAAGCGCTTTTCGGAACTTTATCCATAACATCTTTTCGGGTATCGATCGTCGGACATATTGAGAATTTTCTCTACCCAATTGAGAATTGACCAAAAACTCTAACTGCAAGTTGGGATGCGCCTATTTCTAGTCTAATAGCACATCCAGAAGTATTTTGTGGAACATGCAGGATTCTCTTATAAAAAGTGGTTTGAACTTTTTCTATAAAATATAAATACCTGAGACTCCATATATGCGCACCATACATTAAAATGCTGGATACAAGACTATCGAAAAGTCGAACAATAGGGTACCATGCGTTAAGTTTTAATCTGTGAATCAGAGAAATCGTTGATCCTACAGCAAGGTTAGATTTACGAACAGCTTTATCTTTTGCCCTGACGAAAAGAGCAGATTGGGTGAATGGGGTGCCCAGGTAGATATAACTTTTGACAATATCAATCTCGGAGGTTCCGTACATAAGAGGCGGGTATTTTTTGTCATGGCCAAGGCCTCCCTTTCTGTAGATCACTATTTTAATTTTTTCTATGCTGACTTCGAGCTCATTTATCCTACAGTAATCTAATAATCCTTCAAGAATCTTACGCATAACAACCAGGGAGTCCGCAAAGAAATCCAAATCGTCCGCGTAAGCTAAGAGCAATATTTCCAACAAATTTTCTATTGATACACCTCTGATACCTCTGGCATACATGAATTCTTGTAAATCAGCAATTAAAAATGTAAACATTGTTGGACTTAGAACTTCCCCCTGCATGACTCCTTCCGTTACATCTACCGACCCGGTGACGCCCTTATATCCCTTGATTGCAATATTAGCTTTAGAGTAGAAATCTATTACCAATCTAATAAATTTTGACCCACAACCTTTCGAGATTAATTTGTCCCATAAGATATTGTGACTAACTGAGGGAAAGGCTGCTTTGAAATCAACATAGAGTACAAAAAGTTTGCCTCCGTTCAGTCTCAGGCGATTTTGAATCATTGCGTTAAGGGTAAAGATCTGATCTGTGCAACCTCTCCCCCCTCCTGAAACCTGCCTGCCACTCTGGAAGGAGTTGCATGTATTCAACCCACGCTGTCAATCTTTTGGAAAGAATCTGCGTAAATATCTTTGTAACACAGTTAACTAAGGCAATAGGACGGTAGTTAGCAGGATCAGTGACATCCCCTTTCTTGTGTATCATTCTAAGAAATGTTTGAGACCACGATATTGGGACCTTTTCTTCATCAATTATTTTATTAAATAACGAGTTTAAGTAAAGGATCAGATTGCCGGGCAAATTTTTTTAAAAGTCGTAGCTAATACCATCCGGACCAGGGGCCTTACCGTTTTTTGACTGTTTCAAGCTTGGAATAGTTTCATCAAGAGTTATGTGTGAGTCAAGATAAGGATTTCGGAAATTATCAATCGATATTAAGTAAGAATTTGGATCACGGACTGCGTAGAGAGATTTCAAGTAGGGGAAACCACCCTACAGTAGATAGGGAAAAAATCAACAGCATTTAACTGCATCAGTTTCCAAAAATAAAGAAAAATGATCATTGTTAAATAAAGCTTACATATTCAATTAAGTATTCTTATAGAAAAAAATATCACGAAATTGATTAATTAGCTGTATTATACATTTTTATTAGACCAGGTCAAGGGTACGATTTTGACACCTTTGTCCATCAATAGATAATCGTTTCTGGTATTGCTCCTGGGCAAGTTAGAATAGTCAATTCTGGATAATTATAATTTATCATTAGTATACTTACAATTAAAATCAATTTATTGAGTAAATAATAGTTGAAACTACGATTATTTTACAAAAAACGCAAAAGTTTAAATTATTGACATTTTTTTATCTCTGATATTTCGTAAGGTTGGTGCGATTGGTACAAGATGTTTAATCTTCATACAATTTAACCTGATTTGTGATAACAGAAAAATGCAGCTTTTTTGCGTACCTTAATCCAAAAAATTATATCTTTTCCGAAAGGCTTCTTGAGACATAATAAAAATTTATGAGCTTTTTAATAAATAATAATTTACAGAATTTTCTTAGTTTATCATTTGAAATAATTTGAATTTAAAAACTTCACAAATCAAAATAAACAAACAAACACAACCTTTAATTTAAAACAACTGCGAGACAGTAGCAGAGCTGCCAACTGTTGGTTATCTACTGTTGGAAAATATAATATCCAATAAAATGTCCTTAAATATTTATAAATATTGAAGAAAAAACACTTGCTATTTATAAATATTGTTCATTAAACTTCAAACTTTGATTCTAATGTATAAAAATGTCATGAAAATGTTTCATTAAGTTAAAAAATATGAATAAAGAGGTGACAATTTTTTTTTTTAGGTTAAAAATAAATTTCTTGCTCTCACGCATTAATTAATTATAAAATTTCAATGAAAGATCGTCAGAAGACATAGTATCCTTGCTGAAACGTTATACTAACTAAAGTAATGAACATTTTTTGTCAGTTTTCCAGTTAATTAAGATTATCTACTGTAAATCATTATCTACTGTAGGTTGGTTTCCCCTACTGTTCCCATGTGTTTAAGTCTATATCATCTTTATACGGAGGTTTGAAATTATAGCTATTTACTATCTTTCATAATTGTTTGGAATCGATTGAATTCGCGAGAGAATCTAATAAGGAATTTTTGTAATCTTCCTTCTTGGAATCTAATAATTTTGTATGTACTTTTTTACAGTTTGTATAAATTGACACAACATCAGGATTGAATTTTTGTTCCTCGCATTTTTTAAGTACTTGCTTCAGCTCTCTTTTACTTTTTCTGCATTGTATATCAAACCATGGCTTCGAACGACTCAGTTTTCTAGACGGTTTTACAGTCATGTTGAGTTCTGTCGCTGTCTCTTTAATAGCATTAATTAAATTATTTGAAAGGTCATCTATCGACAACATTGCAGTGTTATTATTTGGAAGGTACTGGATAATTTCTTTAAATTTATCAGCAAAGTCATTATTCCACTTAAAGAAAGGGGTGCTCGAATAGTTTTCGTAATTTAAAGTCGAGTGATCTAGTAACGTCAAAGCTATAGGAAAATGATCGGATCGAGTTGGAACTCTTAGCACTTGGAAATCTTCGATTGACTGAATTCCCACGCTCAAATTGGCATTTCGCCAATTTTACCGTTAAAATCCCCTCCCACAATTATCGAGTATTCTGGATATTTCAATGACAGGTCAAAGATTATTTCGTTTATATTGAACAGAAACTTTTCAAAATTAGAATTAGGGCTAGAGTATATTGATCCAATCACTATATTAGAACTATTACCTTCGAGTTTAACAAAAATGTAATCCTCTGCCGTACATATCGTTTCCATTTTATATTTATTTGCATTGTTGTGATCAGGTGACCTCCCTTTGCTCTTCCTTTTGAGGATTCTCTGGTAGCCGTACTGTAGACAACTTGACAGTCGATATTACGTTGAGGATACGTTATTTGCGGTGAAGAAGTAAGCCATGTCTCACTCACACATATGATGTCATCTGTAGTGGAATAGTTATATATATCGTCTAGATTATTATATCCTCTTGCATTCCAAAATACAATTCGAGATGCTGGTACTGTTGGAGAATCGTTTATGAACTTGGGATCTATTTGGAGTTTTCTCCCACTGGTGTTTCCTTTAAAAAAGGTTTGATCGAATTTCCTTTTTGACTATGTTTGATTTTTTTATTTAAATCAATACTAGGCAATTGTGATTTTGGAGCGCGTCCTCTTGCCCTTTTCCTGCTAGCAGTAGAGCTTACAGAAGAAAGAGAGATTCCACCATCGGACTGATAAACATCCTCACTCTTCTCTGCCACAATCTTAGCCGTTGAAGACACATCGAAATATTGATTATCCATGAATAATCGGGTTCCTTTAATCGTTGAGGACTTCCCAGGACTCTCCAGCTTTTGTTGGTAATCTCGAAGCTTCTTGCGTGTTACTCTTTGTTCGAGAGTAAAATTGTTTGCGAAAGTTACCTTCAGTGAGCGCACACTTTTAGCATTCTTGAATATCTCGTATTTAAATCTCGAGTTCGTAAATGTAACTAGAAGAGGTCTTGGTCCATCTTTTTTCCGACTCTAATCACCCTTTCGAAGCAATCAATAGGTATATTGATTTTAGCATCCTTGAAAATCCTGTTAACCGCCTCAAAAAGATTCCTATTGTTAATCGAATGCCAAATGCCGCCACAGCCTTCATTTGCAGATCTAATTTTCAAAAAGATACAAAAGAACTTCAAGAAATGAAAAGTCGAATAACAGAAATAAGGAATTGAAGAGAATCAATTTTAAAAGTGGTCAAAGAGAGAAAAATTTAAGTAAATCACATCTTGTGTGAAGATCTTTTATTTTTTATATTGACATATTTTATAAGTGATTGCCATAAAGTTGACAATTTTAGACAATATGATTTTCAATTAAAACAAAATTTTCAAACCACCTAAAATATTTTTTAAAAAGTAAGGATAACCCGAGAGGGTATGAAAATATAAAAATATCAAGGAACGTATTTGTGATGGATATGAATTTTACACAAAAAACCTGTGGGACAGACTTTAAAGTGATTTTGAAAATCCTCAACTCAAAAATATTCAACTCTACTTTTCATTTTTATCTTATCCAAGTTAATATAAGTAACATCTGTAAATTTCAAATATTTAGAAAGTGGTGTAAATATTATTTGACAATTTCTCATTTTAAATTTGTAGTTTCGAATAGGTGCGTACACTGTTAGAAATTTCCTGAAATTTCAGTCAGTTTTCAATTACTTATGTCACTGAAATTTCATAAATTTGACTTTGAAAATTAATTTGAGGGCAAGTTCTTTAATTTTCAGTAACACGAAACTTAATATTGAAGCAAAAGTTATTGAAATTTCATAAGATGACTCTGAAACCTGTTTCAATTGCTTGTACATAAAATATTATTGGTGGCTGAATAAATTTCACTGTAGTTTACGTAAATTTTATAAACATGCATTGAAAACGAAGTAACTGTGGGGACTCGTCTTCTCGCAATCAAAGCTCGGGCTTGAGCCTTCAAATAAGGTGTCGATTCCCTTCCTCCCCATAGCGACTGTGGCAGGGTCCGTCCACATTGCCATACTGACGAGCCCACTGGCGGACCCGAGACGAAACGCACTCATTCCTTTTTATAGGCTGTGCCGGCAACTATATGCGTCTCACCGAGACGTGGTTGCCCTGCACTTTTGCCTATGTTATATATAACGCTAGTCGTAAAATAACATTTTTTATCAAATTTAATAAACGTAAGTGAAAATATAAACAAAATTTTTAAAAAATTCATGAAACTAAATTTAGAAGTTTTGTATGTGATATACATTGAATATCCACAGGATATTCATGAACATTTACAAAAAATGCAATGCACTATCTCTTAAAATAGTTTCAAAACACACATTGAAATTTCAATAAGGCTATTTAAATTTCAGTGTTGCATGAAATTTCAATGAGTTTTTCACTAACCGTAGTGTAGAAAGCTTCACTAACATTTTCATGAAAATTCATGAACTTACTTCTAACAGTATAACAAGACATTTTGCATACTTTTTTATTTATTATTTCTAAACGAAGTCGTCCAAAATTTGGAAACTTTATTAAATTGTGCTTTGATATAATTTCAATACCTTACTCAGATAATATTAGAATCACGTTATTATTCAAAGAAAAAGTGGAAAATGACTCAGACTTAAAGTGGTAATTACAAAATACATATTAAAAAAAAAGTAGATCTTATAATATAAATCTTTTCATGAAAACTTTAGTCACGGCACTGGTCGTTTCTCACAAGCGCTGAATCAATTCCTCTAGTTAGCCTATAAGAAAGTTCTAAATTTCACCTCTCAATGTAAAGCGTGCGTCTGCGTAGTTACGTCGAAAGCGTCTTATAAGTGTAGCATTATATTAGGCTTATTTATATGTATATTATATGTGTTTGAGTAGGTTTAGGTGTCGTAGGTGCATTTGTAACGAAATTGTATTCTGATTGGCTGTGACTGACTAATGTGTATGTAAGTGTATGCTGTTGACTGTGTATAAGGTTCTTTTTTTATTCACAGAAGCTTACGGTTTACCACACTGCCAGTTAAACTTTCTCGAGCGTCAGTGATTCCTTGATGCCTTTTCTGTAAACCCACTTATATTTTCTACCAAGCTCTCGACGGCGTTTTACCCAACTTAATCTTTATCCAAAGTTTCATATATTTTACAATTATGTACATTAAAATGTCAACTACCCAGTACAGTATTAACTAACGTACAGTTCAGAAGATATTCGTGTATGTTTGTCACACTTTCATGTTTTTGAATGAAGTATTGCCGAATTTCGTTTTACCAAACTAGAAATGAAACTTTATTAAAGTGTCCATATATGTCCCAACTTTACCCAACTGAGTTTGGTAAAGTTTCTCGAACTGTTTTTCTCCATGTGGGAAACTTCAAAGTCAAAACCGGCACCTGTTAAAATGAAAATTTAAAAAAAAAACTAGGAAACTTCTTTTTTCGGATTTGGAATCAAATGAGGGGGGGGGGGGGGGCCCCGGCGCCATCTGAAAATAAAGTGTTTTTGGACTACCCTTATGTACATAACATATTCCTAATTTTCTCTATTTGAAAAATACGGAAATTCTAGTGTGAAAATTACACAATTCCTAACAAAAATACCACTGGTATTTTCATGTCCTAAGATTCCTGTGGCACATTTTTATTGTTAAGTTCATAAAGATAAGGTAAATGCTTACAGAGACCTTAAAAAAATACATAGTATCTAATCTATAGTATAGTAAATTTATAAAATAACAATATTTATCAAGAGGAAAATTTAAAGCAATCCTACATGTAATTATTTACTTGAATTTTTCACAGTGAGTATCCCGTATCTCATTTATAATTTATTAATATTTTTAACATAAAGAAAAATGTTAGGAAATTTATTATTATAATTATAGATTTCCCTAATACTTCTCTTTAGGTTACAATATATTTTTACATTCTCATTATAATAAGAAGGTACTGATTTTATCAAATGTCGACGTTTTGAGGCCCCCTGAATGAGAAAAAATAGTTTTTACGTCGGTGTCTGTCTGTCTGTCGGTGTCGTCGTCGTCTGTATACCGGATAACTTTTGAAAGAGTGATTGGATTCGATTGTGCTTTCGCACACAGTTTCAGAGACCAAAAAGAAAGATGGAGTTGGTTAACCAAATATTTTCGATGAAAATTCAAAAAGTTAGAACACTTTCAAAAAATGTAAGACCATTTTTTTCAAAATTTAGAAATTCCATGGGCGGCTATCTATAGCAGACATGCCCAACTCGGGGAAATTTCCTCCGGGAACACATGTTCAGAGTTCCCTACTCTTTCTACACTGTTAGAAATTTCTGTAGGAATTTTCAGAGACACGTCACTGAAGCTTTATGCAGAAACCGTTTCTAAATTTTCCTAAACTGTAACAGAAATTTCAGCAACGGTAACTGCATACAGCTTCAGTTATATGTTTCGGAAAATTCTGTTACAGTTTAGGAATTTTCAGTTACTGTAACTGAAAATTTCAAGGGGTTGAAAAATTTTTTCGGTTCATTAATTTTAATATAAAATGTGTAGTATATATTTGTCCTGAGAATATAAATAGAAGAAAAATACGAGTGAAGTTATTACAAACGACTTTCTTATGTATCTATGTTATAGTAATACGTACACTCATTGTATCAAATATGTAAACAAAGCCCATCTTTTATGATTAGAAGTTTTCTTTCACATTTGATCAATTGAGTATATTATATAACATAAATATATACGTAGTTATTTACATATAAACTTCGCTCGTATTTAGTCATACTATAATTTATATTTTCAAGACAAATATATACTGCAAATTTATATTAAAATCAATGAACCAAACAATACTGTCTCTTTATATTACATGTTTTGAAAAATGTACGCACAAAATTTATATAAAATGTTGTTTTATTTTTTATACAAGATAAAAAATCTCAATTAAACTTTCTTATAATATTACTATATCAATATAGTATATGAAATAATATAAAAACACATAAAATTTCTTATATTGTCGGTAAGAAGTTGTCAATTTGTTTTGCTAATTTTAATTAAAAATAATTTAAGAATGAAGCAAAGAAGAACTTAAGAAAGGTTCTATGCATAATGTTTTCTAATGTCATAGATTTAAAACAGCAATAAAATTCTTATTGTAACTAATCAAATAAAAACAATTTCGGTTCGTTTATTAAAATTGCTATAAAATTAACATCATGGTTTATCAAAAAACAATTTCTAACTTGACGAAGAGGCAGATTAGGGGTTATCCACAAAATACGAGATACTTTAGAGGGAGGGGGGGGCTCAAAGTATCATTCTCCATGTTAAGTGTGAGGGGCCGTACTTAAATTAGGTGACGGATTATAGGCCCTTTCTGAGACCCCCCTCTCTCCTGTAACAAACTGCAACAAAATATTTCTACCCTCCCCCACTCTTTCTGTGCGTAATTTTTTTTGCCAAAAATGTTTTACTAAATATTGCTGGTAGAATTGGGCAGGGTGTTGAAATATCAGTATTTTAATCTTGTAATACTTTCAACATAGAATCTTGTATAAACGGAATAAAACAGTATTTCAGATATAAATTTAAAATATTCAAATTTATTAATTTATTTTAAACAAAGAAATGTCTTTTCTACTATAAAATATGGATTTTTAATAAGACACTTGAATTTTCAACAAAATAATTAAATTTTTAACATAATAGTTGAATTTTCAACCTAAAAATATAAATACCCAACAAAAAGTGTCATAGTTTATATTTGAATAAAAAACATGAAATTTATGCAAAAAAAAAATTTAACAAAAAGACGAATTTTCTCTACAAAAATTGAATTTAAATATAAAAATATGACTTCAGCAAAAAATTATGACTTCAGCCAAAAATTATTTTTCCACGAAACTGATGTATTTTTACACAACAAAAAGGAAATTTTGAACCAAGAAAATTATTTTTTCCCTACCAAAAAAGGAGAAATTTCAACTAAAAAAGATCAATCTTAAAAAATAGAAATATTAAATTTTCAACTAAAAAATTAATTTCAAACAAAAAAAAAGACTTTCCCACTAAACATTTAAATTTTTAACCAAAGACATAAGCCTTCTATCAAACAAATAAATTTTTAACAATGTAGTTAAACTTTTACCCAAGTAGTTGCATTTTCAATTTGAAAAAATTAATTTTCAACAAAATAATTAAACTTTCAATCAAAGAGATGAATTTTCAACTAAAAATATAACTGTTCTCTCAAAGAAGATGCATTTTTAATTAGGAAACAAAAATTATTTTTTTTACATAGTGGAATTTTTATCCGGAAAAGATTTTACTTCTCTTTACAACACCAAAATATACCATTTACGTAGTGTATACAGATACGGCATTTTTTGCCGTATTTTAATTTTGTAGTACGGCATTTTAGTCACTGGTCACAGAAGAGTGATCTGTCACATCTCGAACCCCTTTTATAAGTCTCCCTTCAAAAAATACGAGTGTTAGTGGCTGGTCACAGAAGAGTGATCGTGAGAATTCGTTATTCGAATCTGAAGATAAACAATTCGCAAATTAGTGATAAAGTGTATTATTATAGGAATATTGAAGTGATGGGGAATTCTTTTGTGTGCTTTTAGTGTGTAATGTTCTTGATTATATAACACTTTGTGTGTATTTATAACTCAATATTCCTCACTTTATGATAAAATAGTAAAATATTCTACTATTTTTCCAAAGTAGCAAAAAATACAATCAGAACAGAAAGTTTCGTATTGACACAAAAATTTTACCGGACTAGAAACTTTAAATAAGGCAAAATTTGCCGGAGCTCAATACTCGACCTAAGATTTAACCAAAAAATAAATTTTCTACAAAATAGTTATACATTTTCAACAAAACAGCAGAATTTTTAACCAAATTAAATTTTCTACAAAATAGTTGAATTTTCAACAAAACAGCAGAATTTTCAACCAAAAAGTACGACTTTTCAACAAAATTGTGAAATCTATAAGTTAATTTTCTGCTAAATAGTCGAATTTTTAACCAATAGTATGACTTTTTAAAAAGATTGTTAAATTTTCAAACAGTTGCATTTATGTACAAGAAAAATGAAAATGCCAAAAGGATTTCAATAGACTTTTCTGCAGAAAAATACAAATTTCAAACAAAAAGTACATTTTTTAGGAAATAGTTGAATTTTGAACAAAACAGTTGCATTTCTGTCCAAGAAAGATGCAATATTTCTACATTGAAAAATGTGTATGAACCGAATCCATTTCAAATCAGGCAGAACAAATTACAAGGCAGACGAATAGCTAGTGTGCAAACATAACCTACTTATATACAAGAGGGCGTAATTGAAATTACAAGTAAATACTATTTAATCTTAATGAATAGCTGTCTTACCATTTTGTATCTCAACTTTAAGTCGGGTAATATCTCGAGACTTAGCCCGTTATACCGATGAATTTTTGAATTGATGTGTCACTTCACTATAATTCACTATGCTAACAAGGTCTACTATGAACGCGACCGAGGTGGATCGTGAAGCGAGGAGTGCGCATGCAACTGCGCACTTGTTTCGGTTACGATAACTTATATTCTGCTTATATTTCTGTTACCATTTAGGAATTTTACGAAACTATTTATAATTTTCAGATACCGTTTCTGAAGTTCAATTAAAATTTAGTAAATTTAATGTAAAAGTTACTGAATTGCGTGTTCAGTAACATAATTTCATCAATTTCAGTTACTTTAGTTTCTTAAATGTGTCGGAATTTTCCGAAAATTTCTAACAGTGTACTAAAGAGCGGGAGTGGTGGTAGACGCATGCGCGTGGTAGACGCGCACGTCACAGAGGAGAGATTCTCGCAAGCGTTTACCACCACTCCCGCTCTCTAGGAGAAAGAGTAGGGAACTCGGAACATGTGTTCCCGGAGGAAATTTCCCCGAGTTCTATAGTACTCAGAAATTCAAACAATTTACTCTTACGACTTTGATCGTACAAAAAATAATGAATTATTACATTCTCATCATAATGAGAAGGTATTGATTTTATATGAAAAATGACTTTCGTGGATTCCATCAAATGTCGACGTTTTGAGGCCCCCTGAATGAGAAAAAATATTTTTTACGTCGGTGTCTGTCTGTCGTTGTCGTCGTCGTATGTATACCGGATAACTTTTGGAAGACGGATCGGATAGGATTGTGCTTTCGGACACAGTTTCAGGGTCCAAAAAGAAAGATCAAGTTCGTTAACCAGCTTTTTCGATAAAAATTCAAAAAGTTAGCGTATTTTCAAAAATTGATAGACCACTTTTTTCAAAATTCAGAAATTCCATGGACGGCTGTCCATAGTACTCAAAAATTCAAACAATTTTCCCTTTACGACTTTTTTCGATAAAAAGAATATTGTCAGAGTTATAGCAATTTCAAAATCCCCCCCCCCCCCAAAACGAAAATTTACATTTTGAGCGAAACAAAGCACAATATGAAAAAAAGTCAAGAGACGAAAAACATTACTTTTTGAAAGCCCTACAAGAATGTCATGACAACTTTTTGAATTTTCTTAAAAAAATCGCAAATTCACATTTTTATCGCACAAAAAATAATGAATTATTACATTCTCATCATAATGAGAAGTTATTGAATTTATGTGAAAAAATGACTTTCGTGGATTCCATCAAATGTCGACGTTTTGAGGCCCCTGAATGAGAAAAAATAGTTTTTACGTCGGTGTATGTCTGTTTGTCGTTGTCGTCGTTGTCTGTATACCGGATAACTTTTGAAAGAATGATCGGAGCATTTTCAAAATTTTTAGACCATTTTTCTCAAAATTCAGAAATTCTATGGACGGCTATCCATATTTCTCAAAAATTCAAACAATTTATTCCGAATGACATTTTTCGATAAAATGAAAATTTTCATAGTTACAGCATTTTCAAAATCCAAAACACAAAAAATAATGAAAAATCCAAAAATTTAATTTTACGATTTTACGTAATCTCAAGGTAAGAGTACTACCAGAAACTACGGACGTAAAAAAACTAGATATTCTATGTATATCAGAGACAAAGAAAAAGGGTTGCGAAAGTGGAAACATACACTGAAAACAAAATTTACTTGATTCAAGGAAATGCGTTTCTTTGGTTTTTTTTCTTCGTACAAAGGAATTGTTTACTTCAGTTAAGTTAATATTTTGTAGATGCAAAAGATTCAAGCATCAATTCAAGGAAATGATTTCTTTGGTAATATTTCTTTAATATAAGTAAATATTTCTTTAATATAAGTAAATATTTCTTCGCATTAAAAGTGAAAAATGTTGAGTCAAAAAAATGGTTTCCTAGAAGGTAGGAACCTAGGTTTATTGAATATGTTTTAGGCGCCCAAAGAACTGGTTCTTTAGCCCAATGAAATCTATTTTGCGAAACAAATAAATATGTTTTAAAATTAAATAATTCATACATCATTGGAGCAATTCATTCATTCTTTTTGAGTCAAGAAAATATTCACTCAAGATAAACGAGTTTTCGTTCAATCGAAGAAATATTTATTCCATGCTAAGAACTGTCAAAATCATAACAATGAAACAATTATATAAATTCAAAAAATATTCTTTCACCATAAATCTATATTCGTTCAATTGAAAAAAATTATTAGACACTATAAGTTAATATAATTGATGCAACGAAATGATGACTTAAATTGAAGAAATATTTATTCAAGATAAATGAATATTCATTCAGTTAAAAAAATATTTATTGCATTCTAACAATTATCATAATCAACACAATGAGAACATTGTTTGAATGTAAAAAATATTCTTTCAATACAAATGTATATTCATTAAATTGGAAAAAATAATTATTGCATGCAAGAAGTTAACATAATCATTGCAAAGAAATGATGACTCAAATTGGAAAAATATTAATTGAAGATAAATGAATATTCATTCAATGAAACAAATATTTATTGCATTCTAACACATATAATGAACACAATGTAAGCATTATATAAATTTGAAAAATATTCTTCCAATATAAATATATATTCATTTAACTGAAAAAAAATATTTATTCCATGCCAGAACTCGACATAATCATTGCAATCAAATAATTACTTGGATTGAAGAAATATTCTTTTGAAACAAAGGAATATTACATTTAATTCAGCAAATATTTACTGTATTCTAACTATTATCATAGTCAACACGACGGAAAAATTATACAGATATAAAAACTATTCTCTTAATATAAATGTATGTTCATGAAACTGAAAAAAAATTAATCCCATGCCAGAAGTCAACATAGTCATCGCAATGAAATCATTATTTTTATTTGAAACATGTTTAGAGAAAATAAAACGCGGATTTATTTGAATGAAAGAAATTTTCGTTTGAGTAAGTAATTTCCTGTTAATCAATTTTACAGAAAAAATAGTTATCCGATTCGTACCTTACCGATATTTTGTTGCCAACTCTTGTCAACAATCAACACGAGCTGAACTTTGGAAAATTAAATAATAGCCATACAAAATATTTAAATAGCTTCTAGTAAAAAATTTTATCATAGAAAATTTAAGTTTACATTTTAAGTTCAGTTACAAGAAATTAAATCTTTTTCATGAATAAAATTAAATTTCAAAATTACGTTTTTCATCATGAAAATTTTCACTGTAGAGTAACTAAAATATTTTATAAACTATGTGAAAGTTTATAGTTCGCATTATGAAACAACTGTTCCAGAGAGTTTCAGCCAATGTTTGGTTCAATCTTTCGATGGAAACTGACCAAATTGATGTTTGTTATTAATAATTGCTCTGCAATTTATTTGTATGGCCTTTAAAATGTCAAATGTGCCGCGCATATTAGCGCCGCTGCGACTGGGCATCCGCTGACAAGGACGTCTATCAAAGAAATTTTGTTTCAAATACAAGGAAATGTTTATTAAAAGTAATGAATTTCATATATAATTCAAAGAATAGTAAATTTGTCACAAAGTGATATTTCTTCCTCCCAAAGAATTATTTTATTAAGTGATAGTAGACCTACACGGAAAAAATTTGTACTTGAGGAATTATAAGGAACTAGTATACGATGTGGCGGATGTAAGAAAAATTTGGTGAATTAACAATAACTTTTCTGTAAATCATCTCGAACTGTTTAGTCATAATTACAGAACTGATAATAAATATGAAAATTCGGTGCCGTAAAAGTTCAAAATGATTATTACGAACAAGTTGTAGAGAAACTATACTTTGGCTGTGAAAATCACGGTTCTTGGTCGCTCAAAATTACAGCACGTTTCAATAATAGTACAGCACTATTCAATGGAATAATTTGAAATCTTCAAATGGAAGAATGGATCAAAACATTTTCAAATTTTGAAAATTATATAATTTTGAAGCAATTTTAAGTTAGAAAAATTAAAACACAAACATTTTTCAAATGATCATTTAAAACCAAACACTTTTTAAATCAGAGGTTAAATATTTTTATTTTAAAGTCGTTTAACGCAATCAATGATTGTTCAGTTGTTATTTATAAATTAAAACTAAAAAATTTCACTTGCACTTTCAATATTCAAAATTGAACAATTAAACTTCTTACATTAAAAGGTTAAACTTTGCGCTATGGGTTAAAATAGATCATATAAAACTGATACAATATTTGAACGTTTTTTAAATTCAAATTGAATAAAAGAGTTTAGTTATGAGTCTATTCATTTTATATTATTTTAAAATTGAAAATAGTTTATACACATTTCAAAATAATTATTTTTAGGGTAAGAAATTCAAAATTCATGTTTGTAACTATTTTAGTGACTGTTATACTACTTTTAATCAACGCATATATGGTAAAATTTTCACCCATACATTTTTTTATATTTTCTTATAATTTCGGTATGTCTTGTTTTGAGTGATCATTAATTTGAAAAGCAAATATTTCATATTGAACACTTTTCCACAAATTCAAGAATCGAGCAATGTTTATTTCCTTCAAGAAAAAATACATGGAAATTCAAACTGCATTATTTTCCAACAATAAATTGTATCTTTTGGACTACACTGAAAAAAAGAATTTTCAGAATTAAGAAAATGCATTTACTTGAATCCTATTTCTTAGCATCAAGAAAATATTCTTTAATAGTAGTAATTTTTATTTAAAACAGACACATATCTTTTGTTGATCTAAAGAAATAAATTCTTTGGCTATATTTTCTTGATGCAAACAAATATTGCTTACATTCAAGAAAACCATTTCATTTATTTCTTCAGTTGAAGGAAATATTTCATTTTCTTACAAGAATTAAATTATTTAAAACAAATAAACATTTATTCCAACGAAGTAATTATTGTTTTAAATAAAACATTTAATAATTTGGCATAATTTGTTTCAATTGAATACTTCTTTAGATCAAAGAAATATGTTTTGTTAAATTCAATATCCATGTTTTTGATTCGAAGAAATATTTCTTTGTCATTTATGGTGAGGGTTAAACACATCTTAGAACGACCATGTTGCGACAGCGTCGTGGTCATCGCTGTAGACTTGACACTCGACGGACCCAAGTTCGGTTCCTGCTGGAGGTTGATTTTTCATCGAATTTTTCTGTTTCAGGTTCATCAAGATTTTAAATTATATGGGTTCTTTAAATTAAATATGTATAATAATAACAATGTTAATCATAATTCAAGCTGAAAGAATCCATTTGTTCATTCAGGAAAATATGTACTGCAGTTCAAGTAAGAACTACTTTATTGCACTCGCGCATAGTTTAGGCCGAAGAAATATTTTTTTGAATCAGTGGGATATTATTTTGCTTCAAATACTTTAAATTTTGATGCGAAGAAATTGTTTTATGAGCCAATAAAATATTTGCTTAACTTTAAAATGTATTTCTTGCCATTAATTCACATATTCTCATTTCAAAGAAATATTCATTCCCATTCATCGCACATGCATTTGGAACAATTAGTCATTCATTCGGTTTAAAATGTATATTTTTGTCTTTAATTATTATTTCTTTGATTTAAAGAAATATTTCCCTCCGACCAATAGGACGTATTTTTGAATCAAACTTTCGCTTACTTTAGCCAAGTAAACATTCACTTGGTACAATTAATCCTCTTTTTTAGTGTACGAAACTGCTATTGACGTTAATTACATATTTCTTTGTGTGGAAGAAATACTTTTTTGAATTTATCCAACATTTCTTGATATAAATCGCATTTTTCTTTCCAAGGAATTCCAATTTCTTTCATTCAATAATACCGTTCTTACACTCGAATACTGTTTCACAGAAGCTGCTAAATATTTATTTTAAACAGTAGAGCGTTAATTGGAACCAAAACCAATTCTCTTCTCGTCAACTGTCATTTCTTTGGTTCCAGGAAATATTTATTAAAGTTTACAGTACGCTTCTTTGAAACAAGAAATCAAATCTTTCAATTAAATAGTATAGTACGACCCAAGGCCTCATATCACGCACGCCAGGGCATCCAATATTTCTGGCCGTGCGTCGTATACTATTTTTCTTCATCCCCAGCCGTAAGTACGTTTAATAGTTAACGTTAATTACATAATAAAATGCGTTATCGGCTTCTAGCTTGGATGTTTTGTCTTTTGTGGCCTGCTTCAGCACCCGCTCTTGGCCACCTTGTGTAGCACCGCTGCTGCTCTAGGTCAGCTGAGCGGATGCATGGGATTCGGTCGCCCGCCCGACTTTTGCAAAGCCGAGGCGGAGCCGTGGTTTTACTTCCTCGTTTTGAGGTTGATCACACCGACGTTGTTTTTTCCATTCATCTGTCAAAATAAATATTTTTCAGAGGCTAAGTACACAATAACACAATACAGAGCGTTGTTACGTCAGGTTGCTACGTTAGCGAGCCACAAAAATCTCGCAGCCAATCAGAGATCGCGTAACTCTAGCAGGCCGCAAAAGCCACTGTTTCCGGACAGAAATGAGGCCGGGAAGACGTACTTTCGGCTAGGGGACGAAGAAAAAAACTTTCATTTTATCCGATCGACATTGCTTTCAATTAAGAAAATATTTCTTGGAATTGAAATTATATTCCATCATATCAACTGACTGATTTGTAAATCCAAATCTCTAATTTTATTCAGTTGAAGACATCGTCCATCCGCTCAAGTAATATTTCACAGGCTAAAGTAATTATTTATTTGCTTCAATAATTTATTATTTTTCATACAATTAAAGGATTTCTTTGGATTGAAGAAATACATGATTGGACGTATTCAGTACGACAATTTCTTTGAATCAAAGAACTTTTTTTTTCAGTGTAGAAAATGGTGTGTTGAAAGGCGGTTTTGAAATATGGTCGGGAGTAGATAGCGAATCACATTGTAGTCGATTTGATTATGAATGAAGAAGTGAAACAGCATCTCAAAGATCAAGGATCAAGAGATGTCAAAGACGCCTTCTGGGACACTTTAAATGATACAATAAGTAATTGCGATCATGGTGAAAGAATCATTCTGCTAGGAGATCTGAACGGATGGGTCGGTGTCCAACGTCAGGGTACAGATACAGAAAGGGTGTTAAGTAAGTCTGGGGATCCAACAAGAAAAAATTGTGACAGGGAAAAATTAGTTAGCTTATTCTTAGAAAAGGGCATATTTATTACAAATACTTGGATGCATGTAAACCTGGCGAAAAGAAATTAGCCACAGTATAATTGACTTCGTTATTGCGCATGAAAGGCTAAGAGAACTAGTAAAAGATACAAGAGTCATGATGGACTCTGCGAATGCAATACTGACCATAACCTTTTAGTCTCTAAAATAAACTTAGGGCGAGAATAAAGAAGAAAGAGAACCAAACAAACTTCCAATGTCCATTTCCCATTAATCATTTTAAAATTTATCATACCGTAAGGTCAACTTCATAGTAGTCATAGAGAAGCGTGAGTGCAAGTGAGACACTAGTAGATGGCGCATAAGAGCATCTCTTTCGCACTTATGACTATGACTACTATGAATTTGGCCTCACTGTATATACAGGGTGACCCATCTTAATCTACAGGGTGTTTTGTTAAAATTTACCCCATCCCCACCCCCACAGGAGGCAGGGGTGGGGGTAACTTTGTAATTTCAAATGGCAACCCCAATATTTTATCACAGATTCAGATTCTCCTTTACGTAATACGTAAGTTTTATTCGGAAAATTTGTTTCGATTCGCGATAGATGGCGCTGCAATTGCGAAAAACGAAATTGTTGACACTACTTTTAGCTCTACACAGGAATAACGACAAAATGTCTCTCGGTTCTGAAAATCATTTCCATGAAGTTCTTGATGCAGTGAAATATGATACGGATGATAATTATTACGTTTTAATACCTTCCAAACACTGGATAGAGACATTCCGGAATCGCGACTTAGTTGTCGAGTACTAACATGAGGGTCATGAGTGACTGCAGATAAGTTTCTACTATACGATGAACAGAAATGAGCGTGGAGCGCGAGGTTTACATGATTTTTAAACGAAACATCGAGCGCAAAGCGCGAGTGTCTTGATGAGAATATGTTCCTTAAGGTCGGTAGAACCTTAATTAAATTAGTTCTTCTTTTTATGTAAAACTGACATAATTAAACCAAAATCAGGCCATAACGATGAAACTTACTAGGAGAGTATTAGCCCGCGAAGCGCGCTATAACGAGCACACGAAGTACGAAAACATAGAGGAACCGAGCTTAAAGCGGCAGGCAAATGTGTCCGAGCGCGTAGCGCGAGGTGAAGACATTATCGAAAACGAAGCGCGAGATCCAATAGATGCGCACCCCAGGCGCGCTCAAATTTGCGAGCCGCGCGCGAAGCGCGCTATGAGAATGTGCCCGCGAAGCGGGAAGATTTTTTACTTAATAAACACCTGTAATTTAACGTCTTATGGGGGAGAACTAACAGACGTTTGTCTGATTACGCTGCACTGAGTTTTGCTTATTCCTTTCACTTTCAACTCCTGCACCCTCATCACATGAATGCCTGCTAAATTTTTTCCCTTATTGAGTGTTTCAGGGTGAAAAACGATTGAACGACTTATAGCTTGAAATCCTGTTTTGATTAAAATATTCATCATCAATCCGCTTGCTGACATTTGACCGGTAATTTTTAAGGTTATGTTCATAACCAACAACGAAACTAAAACGGGGTTGGCTGGAATGAAAAGACAATTTTTCCACGCAATTTTTTTTTGCAACAAAGCTCCCTCTATTATTTTGCTTCGTTTTGGAAAATTTTAGATACGTTTTTAAAACAATCATTTATGCATTTTTTATATTTAAAAACAATGCATACGTGCTATCTTATGTAAATTTTAAATTTCTATCCCTCAGTGATTTTAGGCTTTGTCCGCCGCGGGCGCTGCCTGTCATATCCGGTAAATATCAATGTGATGTCCGCGAAGTAATATAAATAGATAGGAAGCCATAATCTAAAGTGCTAAAATAATTTGTACTTTCTACTTTTGTTAATTTCCTTGCATTGTTGTAAAAACCTTTTTTAACTAACTAGAAGGATACTGAACATGAATACATGTACCTATTTGATGAATGTAATATGTTCATAGAAAAATAAGTAGCGAGGCCCTTCTCAGGAGGGGCATTTTCTCAGGCACCTTTCCCTATTATACTTCGAAATAAATTTTAAAAGTTTCAATCAGCCTTCATCAGACTTTCAAGTGATTTTTATCCAAATTTGACGTGTTATCATATAAGTATAAGTATGCCATCAATAACACAAAAGTGTGAAAACTAGAGCGGGAGAGAGCACGGGGGAGGGGGATTCAAATCAAATTACATAATATGGCGCAGTCCCATGGAGGTAGATTAGCAGAATAGTGTAACAGTTTTGGCCGTTGAAGGGCCTGAGAAGCTCTAGCAGTCACCTCATTCGTCAAAACTGTTCCACTATTGTACTAATCTACCCCCATGGGGCTGCGCCCTTAGATACTTCATTTGAAACGAAGATTTTAAAGTAAACTATATAGCGACTATTACGTCGCATATTGAGTGACCCACTTTCATACAAAATCACACACATAACACAAATATGTACGTATAATTTTGCTGACCAATAAATAAATGCTAACTGGTTATAGATCTTTACATTTAAATTAATCGAGCTATTGAAGTCCTAAATATTATTAATAAATAATAAGTTTCTGATTTACTTATCAAATTTTAAAACAATTTATTTGTCAATTTTAAACTGAGTTTTTCAACATTAGATTTAATTTAAAAAATTTGGATTAAAAAATGATAGGCATTTTTAGTGAAAAGATGGTTTATTTCATCACAATTCCCACCATTTTTTAGAAATAATATTACTTTTAACGCATGACTCTTCTTTTACTTATCTTTCAGATTAATAAATATAATATTTTTTAATGTTATGGTTGTCAACCAGATAAATGTATTAAATAAATTGATGTTGAGTGTTTTTTTGTCTACTGGTCAAAAAATCAATATTAAACAAATATTTATTTCTGACCAGTAGACAAAAAACACTTAACACCAATTTATATAAAAAATATAATGTTTTGAATAATAAAATGGGATTTCACATTTTTCACGTTACTTTCTTGGTTTAAATGTGTATGAACACCTTTTAATTTTAAATAGAAGGTTTTGTAGTAGAACAATTTTAACATGAAATGTCAACAAGAAATGAACAAGATGAATTTTTAAAGGCCTTAAAAAATAAATATTTTTAGCTACGGAACGTTCAGAAATAAATTAAAAGGTCTTACTTATGAGAGAATTTCCCCCAGTTTATAAAATTCTTCAGATGTACAATTAAATATAATTAAAATCTAGACAAGATATATAAATACATGCACTTTTCATACGTTTGGATCGTTGTATGAATGTATCACAAATAGAACCTGGACTCTCAGTTTTCATAATAGTACCCTAACAAATAAATCAACTTTTCTACGACAGCGTGTTCAATTCGAGGACAGAAGCCGAGACAGAAGCAAATCACAAGTGAGTGAAAGACATTTGAGGCCGTGATATGGTTGATTCAGAATTTTACACGGAAAAAATAAGTTGTCGAAACTTCACTTGACTAGTCAACCATTCTAGGATAGGCCACTTTTTTTTAGAATCTCGTATAATTTTGATTAAAGAACCGCAGACTTCATCGAAAAAGTGAAAAAAGTCATCGAATTATTGGAAGACAATCTAGGAACATCAGTTTTCGAATTTTTATTCAGCAGATTTTGACAAAGTTCAAGGCAAACATTCAATTGTTCATAAAAAGTCTTCCAGATTTCAAACGATTTGGAATACAATAACTCTAGCACAGAAACGAATAACTGATTTATAAGTTGTCGAAGAATTCGTTGACTGTCTTCTACATATCTATATATTCACAATGTACAGTCACATTGGATGCTCAGGTGAAGTGGTATATGTATCAGTCTGAATGGAGTCGCGGTCACCGGCAATGAACAAATGAGCGCGGATTTAAATTTGACTTTTCAGAGACATTTGTGCAAAATATTCAATGTGTTAAGTTAGCCGTGGGGTCTAGTAGTTAGGGATAAGTTGCGTTCGATAGGTGTTAGGTAGTTCGAATCCCGCCGCTAAATTTCTTTCGATTCTTCATAGGTTCGTGTGTATCAGTAAAAATAAATATAACTTAAGCGTGAGTCTATGTGAATAATAATATAGTAAATATAACCGCGAAATATATATTTTTTTAACTTGGCTATACTGTTTTCTAAAAACTCGTTAGGAGTCATCGAAAGTTTCATTGACTGGCTTCGAAGCATTAGTGTATCAAAGTTTCAAGAACTCTATTCCTCTGGTCTTCACATTTTCATTGAAATTATTTTGTACTTTCGACAACTCTTTCTACTTTTTAAACATTTATCAATCAAGGTTTGTAAGACAATTCTTCCAATTTATGACATACGTTTAACCCTATCCTAGAGTGGTTGACTCAGTCATTCAAAATTTCAACAACTAATTTTTTCCGTGTACAATATCACGCAATTATTAAACAAAGATGAGGCAAACGACACTTGAAAGCAATGTCAAGTCTGAGACAATTTTAAATACAAAAATTTGTATAATTCTGCCTCTTCTACTTGTTTAAATAAGTATGGTTTTAAATATAAATTTTCGATTTAAATTCTTTCACGAAATTTCAATAGAACATTCCTTGTCTGACAATAAATTTCATGTTTAGGAACAGGTTCATAGCAATGAAGGTCATGAAGAATGGAGTTGATTTTTTGCATTTCAACTTTTGCTCTTTAGACTTTCTTATTACGTAACTCTCTAAAGGAACTTTACTGACGAGTATGTTTGCAGAAGCTTTATGGAAATTTTGAGATTATCCAAACTTTATTATGAATTTGAAAAAAAATGTAATTAAAAATCAGTTCATTAAATTACCACCATATTACCTACTCCTATAAACCTGTCACATAATTCTAAAGGACCAAAACTCGTTAACCCTCGCAGAAATCGTCATATATTGTCCCTATTACCAATCTGGCCCCGATCGGGCTGGCATGATCCGGCCCAGATAGGGCTAATTTCATGGCCCAGAGTCGTGCCATACCGGGTTGTCCGTTTTGCAACGCCACCGAGTGCATGTTAAGGGACACAGAGAGTTCGAGTGGCGTGAATGACGCTAAATTTTGTATCGGAGTGTTAGTAGTGGTACTGTCGTTCACTATATTGACAAGTGCATTTCAGTATAAACTTTTGATGTTACATAAATATTAATTCGATTTAATAAAATTATGCCAAAGTGTAAGAAGAGCACATTGCGGGTTTGGAAGCAATGTTCCCAACATTGAAATCGAGTCTACTTCGCCAGTTAATCAAGTCCTTTTTTGTGTGTCATGTTACAAACGTAATCTGTATTAATCAGTTTAATAAAAAACGTAGAAGGTCTTTATAAACAAAACTCAAGTGCAGAAAATTTAGTTTATTCTATTGGCAGATATATTTCTCAACTTTTACGAAGGTACGTAAGAATATTAAATGTTTTTCTGAAACAGAACCTCACTTATCTTCATACACCTGCTTTTATTTATTTCAATGTTCATAGTGTAACTGAAAAGTAAATGTTAACCTTTCTTTTACAGTGAAAAGTTTAAAATTATTTCAACCATTGTATTTGTCAAGAAACCATAGCAGCTATTGCTTAATTTCATTCGTTCAGGCAGACGTCCATCAACACGATATGATTTAATAAAAAGGAATGCGACTGCACCAGAAGAACGGCCAGAATTTAACATTCAAATAGTTGGTCATGTAGGTTAGTTAAAAAAATATATATATTTACTGCACCTTTTTTCTGGTTCACAATTTCTATTTTACAGAAAATTTATAAACAAAAACAAAGATGTAGGAAATTGAATAAAATGTTGTAATACTTATCAGGGTGTCTAACCTACCTGGAAAACCTGGAATTTCCAGGAAATTTGTATATAACTGAAAAACCCTGGAAATGTCAGGGAATTTTTTCGAGGTCGTGCTTATTTTTTTTCATTGCAATATAAAATTGAATAACAATAATTCTTCATTGACAAAAGTAGATTTATATTACTGTATTTAACTATTTTATT
>CAKNXH010053872.1:0-15888 GCA_932178445.1 Andricus quercusramuli | reverse complement strand
AACAAGTCAAAGCTGCTGACAATCAAGCAGCATATTGTTGACAAAATAAGGCTGTTATCTGACGCAAGGAGGAGGATACAGAAGAGGGAGAGATGGATCAGAGAGAATCAACAGTTTCTCGCTGACCCATCGCGCCTCTTCAGTGATCCCCCTGTTTTTGTAAAAAATCCACCCAAGCCCAAGGAGGTAGAGACTTTTTGGAGAGAGGTGTACAAGATCCCGAAAACACTAGAGTTGAAGGAAGATACTGACAATATCATTCGCTTCAAGGAGTTTTGCGACAGCCTCATAAAATCTGAGGAGGAGTGCCCATCAGTCACTGCCGAAGAGGTGAAAAAAGCACTTAGAGGCACGAAGAACTTTTCCGGTGCTGGACCAGATTGTATCAAGAACTTTTGGTGGAAGAAGTTTACTTCTACACACCAACATTTGGCCCGCATATTCACCTCATATTTAAAGTCGGAGATACCCATTCCGCAGTGGCTAGTGTTAGGACGCACTATACTCCTACCGAAAAAAGGCGACTTGTCCAAACCAGAGAATTACAGGCCAATAACTTGTTTGAACACACTGTATAAGATTTTTACAGCTATCCTAAACAACAGGATTGTTCGACGAATTGAGCCTGTATGGCGAGAGATGTACGAACAACGTGGCTCGAAAAAAAGGTGTAGCAGGCTGTCGAGAGAATCTGCTGATTGACAGGTGTGTCTGTAAAGACGCTACAGTCCATCAGCGCGTCCTGTCAATGGCCTGGATTGACTACCGGAAAGCTTTTGATTCAACCTCTCATAGACTTATCATCTGTCTGTTGGAAAGCTTGAAGGTACATCCACACATAGTGAGATGCATAGAGAGATTGATGCCTCTTTGGAAAACTAGATTTACCATCTCATCTAGGAATTATCGTCTGACGACGAACAACGTCACCTTCCAGAGGGGCGTCTTTCAAGGGGATAGTATGAGCCCTTTGCTTTTTTGCATCACACTTTTGCCTCTATCTCTTGCACTAAGAAATTCTCCTGGATACCTCTGTGGCGACACTAATCAGCGTGAGCATAAGGTCACTCATGTATTCTATATGGATGACCTGAAGATCTATGCCGCTGGTAAAAGCAAACTTCAAACTGCTTTTAATATCGTCAAGAACTACACAGGAGAGATTGGGATGGACTTTGGTTTGGACAAGTGTGCCAAAATTCATTTGAAGAAAGGAAAGATTACTGGCTTTTCCAAGGACACTGAGCTTGTTGATATAAGAGTTATTAGACATCTTAACACTGGAGAGACCTATACATACCTGGGCGTGACTCAAAGCCGCATTCAGGACATAACATCAGTGAAGGAGTCTCTCCGAAGCAGATACAAGCATCTTCTTCGACAGATTTGGTCTTCCAATCTGTCGGCGTTGAACAAGGTATCTGCGACTAACATGCTTGCCGTCCCGGTTCTACTCTACTAGTTTGGGGTGGTTCAATGGACGAAGAACGAGCTTAAGGCCCTTGATGTCACCACGCGTAAGATCATGCATATGCATAAAAGCTTGCATATCAATTCGTCAGTTCCGCGATTATACATTTCACGCCAGCAAGGCGGACGCGGACTTCTGAATCTCCAGTGTCTTCATAACCGATTTGTTTTAAGTACAGCTTACATCGTTGCGAATGGCAGAGATCCTTTCCTAAAGATGGTCAGAAACCACGAGATGATTGGCGAAGGGGCGTTCCTTTACAAAGCCGCGGAGCAAGCTGCCGAGACCCTTGGCCTGAATTTTAACATCAGAAGTGAGGAAAGTGCATTACTCCATCTAGATGCTTCACGTCTAAAAGCCGAAGTAAAGAAAGCAGAGGTTGGAAAATTTCACCAAGAGCTACTCGACAAGCAAATGCACGGAAACTTTCACAGAAATGTAGAAAAACAGTCCTTGTCGAAGGAGCAAACTTTTGCTTTCCTCGAATCATCAGGGCTCAATTCAGGTACAGAGGGCTTTATTTTCGCATGCCAGGACGGTGTAATCTCCACCTTAGCATACCGCGCCCGCATTTTATGTCAAGAAGTTCCCAGTGATAGGTGCAGAGCGTGTCATGCACACGCTGAGTACCTAGAACACATACTATCGGGGTGTCCGACCCACGCAGGAACAACGTATATCTATAGACATAATGCGGCCCTAAGAGTACTTTATTACCACCTTTGTCGCTCTTACGGTGTTGGTCGCGACCCTGCCCTGCCGAACGCTCCAAGGGAAATAGAGTCAATTGTCCGAAACGAGAAGTGCCAGATTTTCTGGAACTACGATTTTCGGGCAGCAGTCTCCGTTGCGCACTCGAGGCCTGACATTGTTCTCCAAGACTTCGAGAAACGACTATATTCGTGATCGAATTCTCGGCTCCATCCGAATACAACATCACTGCAAAGGAGAAAGAAAAAGAGGAGAGATATCAAGACCTTAAAAGAGAGCTGCGTCGACTGTACCCAAAATATTCGGTACGAGTAATTGTCCTTGTGATAGGTGCTCTCGGAGGTGTGAAATTATCGCTGGTTCGTAACCTTAAAGCCATACCCGCGTGCCAAACATATGCCAAGGCTCTTGCGAGATGGATGCAGAAAGCTGTCATCCTTGGGTCGCTTCGTGTCCTCAAGACACACGAGGGTTTCGCCGGCCTGTCGTTGTGATTTCGTCGTGCCCTGTGACCACCCATCTCACGGATGTGAGACGTGGCCATAGGTGTATTTTACCGCGGTTCTACTGGGGGCCATTGACATTTTTTCCAGATGGCAGTTGCTCTTAGTGGTACCCTGCGGTGGTTGTTTAACTTTTTTTTTAATTATATATATACATATTTATCTTGATGACCTGCGGGCTCGTTTGATGGCGCCACCATCGAATATACGTGGTCGCTTCTAAAGCATTGAGTTACCACAGCCTGTTTCTAACATACGTTTAGCCCTATCCTAGAGTGGTTGACTCAGTCATTCAAAATGTTAACAACTAATTTTTTCCGTGCATTTTGACCCCGGGTCCAAATGCGGATCAGTGTCAAAAAGAATTGGAACTAACATTTTCATTAAAGAGCAGATGTTAGAAGATAAGTTTGAGAAATGAAAATTGAAACAAAAAACTTTCTAAATAATATCGCTGTTGATCCGCAATAGGGCCCGGGCCCTAATGCGGATCAAACGCATGCGCCCGAACTCTAATGCGGTGTTCAACGCTGAAAATGCACTAGAATCGAAATTATTTTTTCTGTAATTGCTTCAAGAACATTTTGTGAGGACATGGTGCAGCCGATTGATAATCCTAACAACGTCACAAGAATCAGAAAATAATTAAAAAATCAGTTCTCAAAAAAGTACGAACATAATAAAACGGATTCAAATTCATTAAAAATTGTTTCGTTTTGAAACTTCAATCAACTTTACTTTGTCAAATAAATATGGACGAATGCAACGGATTATTACTTATGCTTCCTTCACTACTATACCATTAAGCCATTTCCCTTTCGGCGAGCCTCTAGGGGTAAGCGTGACACTACCCGATTCGGGTAGTGTTTCTAGGTGGATAGTTTCTTGTAGTAAATAACTACATGTGTGGGCTCAACGCACCCACGATCGCCAACAGCAACGCAGTAGTATCATACAGTCACCCATCCAAGTACTAACCGCGCCCAACACTGCTTAACTTCAGTGATCTAACGGGAACTGGTGTTTCCAGCGTGGTATGGCCGTTGCCACTGCAAAATAAAAATTATAAAACCTTGAAAAACTTTGACTTTTGTTCTTTTTTATCACAAGTTTAATAACTCAGTATATAGAATTCCTGAAAATAAAACAAGAATTCAACGATAAAATGTGGACAACCACCACAAAATGCTCCTATTGCAATTCCTAAAAAACAAAATAAAAAAGTGTGTTTCTTTGGACAAAAATAAGAAAGAGGAAAGAAAAATGAGAAGGCAACCAACAAAATCCCCTTCCTTCTCTTTTTTATTCTTTCGTCTTTTTTATTTTTATTATCAAATCACAATAAAAAAACATGCAAATTATTGACCAACGTTTCGGTCGTTGCTTGGTCGCTGTTCCCACCTGTTTTAATTTTTCTTGCCTTGATAAGGGTGCTGTGCGAGCACCGAAACGTTGGTAAATACTTTGCACGCTTTTTTATTGTGATTTGATAATAATGAAAATAAAAAAGACGAAAGAAAAAAAAAGAGAAGGAAGGGGATTTGGTTGGTTGCCTTCTCATTTTTCTTTCCTCTTTCTTATTTTTGTCCAAAGGAACAAATTTTTTCATTTTTTTTTTTAGGAATTGCAATAGGCGCATTTTGTGGTGGTTGTCCAAATTTTATCGTTGATTTCTTGTTTTATTTTCAGGAATTCTATATATTGACTTGATTTTTGGAGGTTAAATGGGATTTTGAATTTGTTTTTAGTCTTATTTAAAATTCTTGAATTTCAGTTTAATAACTATTACATTTAAAAATAAATAAATTTAATAACATTAGTAACTGACGGAACTTTTATGAAAATATGTTGACAATTCAACAGAAAAAAGAAGAGTAAATATTAATTTATAAGTTTCGAAAATCTTAAGTAGAATTTAAGGTTAGGTATGAAATCACTACTTTTCATGTTTACCGCATTCGCGAAATAGTACAAGATCGTCAGAACCTTATTAATTTACTGAAACTTCATGATTTTATGAATACTCTCTTGAAGTCTTATGATTGTCAGATAAGTATCTATTGAAATATTAAAGAATTTGTCACTCACTGTAATATCACCCAACTCAACCACATTGAGAAATATTAAAGTTGCCACATCTTACAAAACAAATTTTTTTTGGTAGAAGCACCATAACAATTTAGTTTTAGGATGTGAATTATCAGTTAGGCTAAACATTTCAAAAAAAAAAAAAATTGATTAGCATTTCGAACTCGAAACTTCATTGCCTCACTACCCGATTCGGGTAGTGTTTCTAGGTGGATAAATACTACCAGTGTGGGTCCACCACACCCACGACGGGTCAACAACACGCAGTATTCCCCGAACGGTCACCCATCCAAGTACTAACCGCGCCCAACACTGCTTAACTTCAGTGATCCAACGGGAACTGGTGTTTTCAGCGTGGTATCGCCATTTCAAAAGACTCTTTAAATCATTCTCTCAATTCACAGTAAAAAACAACATTGATCCGCATTTGGACCCTGATCCGCATTTGGTTCCCTTGCCCTGTAATGAAAACAGAAAAGAAAAGTTTCAATGAAAAAATGTATTTAGCTACAGACGAGTTTTCGCTCTTAGGTATGATAAAAAATCTGCCCGCTGCGCGGGCACATTCTCATCGCGCACTGCGCGCGCGGCTCGCAAGTTTGAGCGCGCCTAGGGCGCGCGACTGTTGGTTCTCGCGCTTCGTGCTCGATCACGTATTTACAAAATCTTTGACAATTAAATGTGAAAATTTCGACAGTAGTAATTTAGTGATTGTGAATTCTCTTTTGTTAAAGAACCTTCAGCTTTAACGAACACATTCTCATCATGTATCTCGTGCTTCGCACTCGAATACATTTTGTCCAATACGCGAACTTTTCTATATTATGTTCAACTTATATATATTGAATGTACACTGAGAAAAAAAATTTTTGGATCTAAAGAAATGCATTTCTTTGATTGTATTCATTTGAGCAAAAAAAACCGTTTACTTAATTGTACTGAATATTTTTTAAAAGCAACAAACTCGTGCATTGATTCAATGAAATAATTTCTTTGAGCGCCATTTCTTTGAAATAAAGAAATATTTCTTAGCCTCAAAATATGAGATAATTAACTCAAGGAATTGATATCTTAAAAACTAAGAACCTATTCTCCTTGAATCTTGCTTTCGCATCCAAAGAAATATTTTTCAGTTCAATAATTTGGAGCCTTTGAATTAAAACATATTTTATTTGAAATAAGTAACTCATCGATGCGTGAAGAAAATATTTTGGTTTCTTTGAATCCAAAAATTATTGACATAAATCAAAGCAATATTAATTAAGTGAAAGCGATATTTCTTTCATGTAAGGGGATTGATACTGTTGTTCTAATAGAAAATGTCATTAGTCGAATAAAGTAATTTTTTCACATAAGTAATAATTTATTCAATTGGAAGATATGTTTCTTTTGATAAATAGAGTAAAGCGATTTATGTCCAATAAATATTTCCTCCAAGTGAAGAAGTATATTTTTGAAATAACTTCATATACCATTCGTTCGAAAAAATATTTTGGTGAAATTCCTTATTTGTACCGAGTAGTGCAGGACTATGCCGCCAGGTGCGCAGAGTTTATAGTCTCACAATAGAAATGGATTCTCCAGTCTTTAAGTTAGCCATACATTTTCACCGAAGATATAATCTGAAATATGTGGTGATTGGTGTTTATCAGTCTTCCTAAGCAGTGGTCAGTTGGTCTTGCTTGAAATTCTTTTTCGTACTCCGCGAAAATATAAAATAAATATATTATTATAATTTATAATCATTATAATTGCATTGATTTTTTTTCAATGAATGGGCCTGCATAATTTTTATACTTCTACTATTCAAAATTTTTAAACAATAGGAGAACTTTCTGTTTGAGTAAATTGTTGTTTGAAACAATATTTTCACAACTCTGTTACGTCTTTTTCTAAAACAATATGCCGCGTCTTAAAACAAATAAATAATTACTTTCGTTGGAAAAAATTATTTTTTTGCAAAGAAATGTTTAGTTTACCAAAAAATACGCTTATTTGAATTAAAGAATCATATGTTTGGTTTCAAAAAAAACTTTCACTCAGTCAGAGTTACATTTATCTGTATGCAATAATTATTTTCTTGAACTTTACACCATACTTCTTTACATCACGGAACTCACCTATCATATCAAATACTTATTTATTACAGTCAATAACAAATCTATTTCACTCAAGGAATATTTCGCAGTGTCCTCTCTAAATTCGAGTTAGTAGAAATTTTATTATTTCAATTAGTAGCATTGTATCTGACTATTAAATTAGTAAGTTCATCACTTTCTACTCAATGAAATGGTAAGATTTATGATACTAAATGAATTAGTAAGGGTATTTTGCTAATCTGCTTAGTAGTACCAACTTACTAATTCAATGAGTAGCAATGAATTGCTGAAGGAACATAATTTATAATAATTCCTTAAATACATTCTGCTGGTTTTTGAGTTTTAGTTAAGAAAGTTGAATGTTTTCTCAATGCACCATTTCTTTCAATGAAGCTAAAATGTGAGCTCGCCAAATTATGTAGAAAAACAGCGTTCTCAGAAATGAAAATATTATAATTATTATTATTGTATAAAATCTTTAATAAGAAATAAAATTAGATTTTTTTATGAAACCTTTAATCATTTGTTCAAAGTAAAAAAAATGGGTTGTCATAAAATAATTGTAAAACTAATGAGGGAAAACTCAATAGATGATTTTTTAATTAAAAAATTTACTCTCAAATTGTTGAATTGAATGGCGCTATTTGATTTTAAGTATCTCGCATCTTCAGACAGTATAAAAATGACTATTTTTCTTACAAAAATGTGTAATGTAACTTTAGAGGATTTCGAAGCTAATTAAATGAGTTTGAAATAAGTGTTACTGACATAGTTTTGTGAAAAAATCCACAATGTTCAAATTTATTTTGAACATACCGCTAAAAGTAAATGGCGTCCCACGTATAGCGCACGTTATTTGCAGGATGAATCGTTTAGCAATTGGCTAAAATACTGGAAAATCACTTACATTCAGACGCTGTGGCCAAACTGAAAGGTATGTATGTATGTATGTATATATGTATATATGTATGTGGGCGATTTGCAAATAGATTTCAATTTTGATTCTCGAGATGCGAGTAAATTGAAGTTCTAAATTATGCAATAATTGTTATCAGTTTTCTTAGATATATGTACCAGGGTGTACTTTATAACGTGGGCAAGCTGTTGGATCTAGACTATTGATTTTCCCCACTGATTTGTGTCTAAATTAATCTTTTACTTAAAGTACATTATTAGAAAGGTTTAAAACTGGGTTTGTCAGGCTTAGCGGGTCAAAATAATTCGAATTTTTTTATAAGTGTGCAAAAAATTGTCTGCACATTCTAAAAAAATTTCCAAATTATTTTCAAAATTTTTTTTTCAATTTAAAAATATTTAATAATAAAATTTTGTAAAATAAGTGATTAAAACTTTATTATATCAATATATTATTTTTAAATGCTGTCATCATCATTATAACTTTTAAAACATAGGAAACGATTAACGAAGTTAGGAATAAGTCACCAGTATTTGATTAAATAAAAACAATTATTATAATATATTAGAAAAATCATTTCCTTATGATGGTCCTTGTTCTCAGTACTCTGAACTGAGAGGTATTTTCTTTTTAAAAATTATTTCAAATTTTTGTTTGAAAATTATTTCAATTTTTTTTTTGAAAATTTGTTAGATTTTTTTTTTAAATTTTCTTTTTAAAATTTCTTTGAAATTCTTTTTTCAAAATTTTTTCTTACATTTTTTTTGAAAATTTGTTGAAAAATTTATTTTTTGAAAATAATTTTTATTTATTCTTATTTTTTAATAATGTGTTTGTTAGAAAATTATTTCAATTTTTTTTTTCAATTTCTTTACAAATTTTTCTCAAAAATTCTTTTGAAAATTTGTTTCTAAATTTTTTTTGAAATTTTTGTTCAAAAATTTGTTCGAAGTTTAGTTTTCAATTTCTTAACGAATTTTTTTGACATTTTTTCCAATTTATTGGAAATTTGTTTAAATAATTATTTACTTTGTTTTTACAATTTAAACTTATCTCCTTGACGTAAATTTGTATAAGAAGAGTTTCCGTGAAACAAATATCTATGAACAATATTTTATGAAGTTTAAGAAGAGCTTAAAAAAAAGAACTTTCAAAATATTGTTTCCTTTCTCTTCAATGCGACTTGGAGCCTTTTACCAGCGAGTGCAAAAAAACGCTTCGGAGTTGTTAAAAGGCTTCAGAGTCGTTAGCTTCGGAGTTGTTGTTTGCAATTTTAAAGTGATATAAAACACACCATTTTTGAAAAAATAATTCCAGCTTTGTGAAAGTGTTTTGCTCCATCAGCCCTTCGAATTTTATGGGGAAATTTTTTTGAAAAGAAAAATTATTTTGCGTTTGTACCTCTTTTTTTGGGAGGCTTCGGAGTTGTTATTCAGGTTAACCGATAGTTTTTCCCGTGTTCTCAGACGACTTACGAGGATTTAATCAATTTTAAGATTCTGGAAACGTCAGGTGTTTTTAAATTTTGATGAAAACTACTTATTTTTCATGATTGTAATTGATTATAATACGAATTATCACCTCAAATTCGTTAGAATCATAGAGGCTTCGGAGTTGTTAACAAACCGAGGGACAGACATATAAGCATGGTTCTTTTAGTCAGTATTTATAATCTCCAGCAAGTTAGTATTGCAATTTGAACTGCATTATATATTTAAAAAAAGTGCCCAAGGCCAATATTATAAAAAAATTTTTACCAGTCCTGTCATATTTCAAGTATGTGAATCTGTAGGGAGGGACACTGTAGGGAGGGTAAAAAACCGACCACTTAATGACAAAAAAGGTATGCGTAACTGTAATTTTTTTGTATTTTTTCTGTATGCACTAATGAAGTAGGCCACCATATGTGCTATAATCTCCTTAGTAGGTCAAAAATGTTATAGGAACATCGAATAAACATCGAGGGACGTACAAATTGAAATCTATTTGCAAATCGCCCATGTATGTACACTACCGTCGGAAATTGTGCGCACGACTCGCGTGAGCGCTATTAAAAATCACCGCTGACTTCGAACGACGATATTTCGGCGAAAAAATGGGATAGGGCATTTTTTAAAAAACAGTTGGGAAGCTCATGAAATTCCACGTCTATTGGTACCCAACAAATATTTTTTTGACCTTCCGAAAATAGTACAGCACTTGAGAAGTTCAAAAAAAAAATTCAAGATTTTCTCAAATTTTCTACCTCAAATTCAACTTTTTGCACGACCTAGGAAAATTTTTTCAAAAACCTGAAAATTATACGACATGGAGCCTGAAACCTTATCTTTAATTTAAGCCAAGAAAAATTAAAAATCCTTCATGGGTGCCCGAGATATGATTAAAAATGTTCAATCGTATCTGAGCTCAATTTTAATCGACGATCACGGTTCTCGGGCGGTCTTCTACTCGCCTCCTTCGTTGAGGCAGGACCGAATAGACCACGCAGTGATTTTTAATAGCGCTCACGTGAGTCGTGCGCGCAATTTCCGACGGTAGTGTATGTATGTATACCATCAAGCCATTTTCCTTTCGGGGTAGGCGACACTACCCGATTCGGGTAGTGTTTCTAGGTATATAGTTTCTTGTAGTAAATAACTACAAGTGTGGGCTCACCACACCCACGACACGCCAACAGCACGCAATTAGTAGTATTCCCGAACGGTCACCTATCCAAGTACTAACCGCGCCCAACACTGCTTAACTTCAGGGATCTAAGGAGAACTGGTTTTTTCATCGTGGTATGGCCGTTGGTTGAAAAGCAAATATACATATATTCATATTTTTTTTATTACATATTCCATTTACACGAATGGTATGACTGATTTTAATCTTCGTACAATAAGTTTTTTCTAAGCTAAACTCTTTCTTTAGAAATAATTTTTTTGTTCCAGATTCATCATTTTAATTACAAATTTATCTCTTTGGTTGAAAAGTGAGCTATTTTGTTGAAAATGCGTTTTTACTTTAGTGGAAATTTTTTTTTTTCAAACTGAAAATGTAATTATTCCAGTCAAATATTTCAACATTTTAGTTAAAAATTCATCTCTTTAGTTTAACATTATAAAAAATTCAAAATATACTACTCAATTTTAGGTTGAAAAATTATCATTTTCAGTTGAAAAATCTACTATTCCAGTCAATGGTTCGTAATTTTAGTTAAAACTTCGTCACTTTAGCTGTAAATTTTTTTTTTTTTTTTTCTTTCTAGAAAATTATTCTTTATGTTTGAAAATTAATCTTGTTGTTGAAACTTTATCTTTTTAGTGGAGAATTTAAGCATTCCAGTTAAGTATTCATCATTTTAGTTGAAATTTCATCTTTTTTATTGAAGATGAAAAATACTTATCTAAAATATTTATCTATTCCAGTAAAGGATTCATCATTTTATTTCAAATATTTTTTTTCTGGAAAATTAATTTGTTAACTTAAAATTTAAAGATTTCATTTTTGGTCGAAAACTGATCTTCTTTAGTTAAAAATGTAACTATCAACTATCAAATAAAAATTTATTTAAATTGTAATTCAAATTCATAGACTTTAGAGACAAATTCAAGAAATAATTAATTATGTTGTTAGTATTATTTGATTATTTAATTATTCAATCATTTAATTATTTAATTATATAATGGTGCCAATATATTTATGAATATCTTGTAATATAATTTGTTAAAGAGTTCTGAATTAAAAATATTCATTAAATTCCCAGAAACTGAGAAATATATAATATACTCGCGAAACTGTGGACTTATTCCCAGCCAATTAAAAAAAAAAAAGAGAAATAATTGAATGGCTCCGCGTACTATAAAAAATTATACGTGAAAAAAAAAACTTGAGATATCTGGATAGAGCTTAAAATTGTCAGGAAATGTTTTTTCAGGTATGATTTCTTTATTTAGCTATACTGTAATAATAATTACCATGATATACTAATTAAAAGTATGTAATACAAATTTTGTATTCTAGGATGCTAGTAACGTGCCTAAGGAAGTAGAGGGCGAAGCTTACAAAGCGTTCCACCAAGCAATCTTGAGCTTATTGTTGGCATCACTTATTGTTTGATATTTATATGCATATATTTCCTTTATCGCATCATATTTTAATAGTTTCATGTAGCTAAAAGAAAAATAGTTACGACTTCGCAGTTGTTTTTGTCTTGTAAAACCTTTTAAGATTATTAATATTCTAGTTTCAGTTATTACTATAAAATGTTTTCAATTAGGATTGAACAAACTTGTTTTTAATTAGACCTAATCGGACCTTATCAATTTATTAACATATTTCAATAAAATTCTCTTCGTTGAAAAAACAGGTTTTAAATTTACTTGCAACTACCCTTTCAAATAGTAAACTAAATAAATAAATAGTTTCGCTTAAATAGTAAATAGTAAATAGTTTCGCTTAAAATGTTAATTTTCGTTTTTTTGGGGGGGATTTTGAAAATTCTATAACTCTGAAAATGTTCATTTTATCGAAAAATGTCATAGGAATAAATTGTTTGAATCTTGTAGCACTATGAGCTTCCGTACGTAAGTAGATAACTTGAGCCATAGGGCGGCCTGTGATTTTTCGAGAGGCGTGGCCTCAAAGAAGGAGTGGGGGTAGGAAAGGGGGAGTGGTCTCTCCTGATTGGCCGAGGGGCGTGGTCTAATTACAAAATGACGCCCAATAGGGGGCGTGGCCTAATTACAAAATGACGCTAATTAGGGGTGTGGCCTAATTACAAAATGGCGCTAATTAGGGGTGTGGCTTAATTGCAAAATGGCGGTTATACTAATTAATCGAATGAATTTTTCTGAGTTGGAAAAGGGGAGAGGTCACATATGATTCCATTAAGTGGATGATTCTCACCTGTCAAAAAGGGAGGGGGCCCCACCCCCTCCCATCGAATGAATGTGTCGAAGTTTGAAAATGGGAGGGAGCCCCACCCCCTCCCTGTGCGAACCTGCGAAGATTCATGAATGTACATGTTGCGCCTCGAAAAGGGGAGGGGGCCCCACCCCCTCCCTGTTATTGCAAGAGCAAAGGACGATTTGGAAAAGGAGCGAATTAATTATCCTTATTTTCTATCTATCTAGGTTGGAAAAGGAATTTTAAACAAAGCTATAATTACTTAAAGGTATGTATAATATTTAGTTCGCTAATTAGAATATAAAATTATCCTAAATTATTTTTAAGTGACAGGTAGTAAATATACACATTTTTAAATTATAATTCCATGTATGTTTTTATTGAATATCCAGCAAAATGCATTTAATTATGTACGTGTAGAAAAAATAAGTTCAACCTCGCCAGCAATGTATGGAATTAAGATGGTTGTCAGTTCCATGAAAACGATTTCAAAATATAATTCGACGAATTCTTTCTCAAGTTTTGTTTGTACCTGACTTTTGAAGTATGTAGATTTAAACTTAATTATCTGACGGATTAACTCCTCATTCGGTGAGTTTATATTTTCAGAGACTAAATAATTGACAATCGTTTCAACTAAAAAATCTTTACATCCTTCTACGTTTTTCAATATTCGTTGCATTCTTCTGAACCTTTCATCTACACACACAATGACATTTTTCAGTCCTTCGGAACTAGACTTCTGAAGAACTATTTCGGGGATATATATCTTTTTCTTCTTAGCCTCCATCTCTGTCTGGTCCGGTCCATTATTAGCCTCGTCGTTGCGTTCCTTGCCCTCCCGGAGAATTAAAGCCTTGTTCCCGTGAGCGGTCGTAAACAGGAGCGCGTATTTACCCAATTCAATGGTTTGCAGGTATAAAGGTGAATTACCGACACAGAAGTACGATTCTATTATATTCAAGTGTTGTTTGAGATTTGTCCAAGTTGCCGAGTCGAAGGTAATTCCACAGCCTGAACTGTTCATAATTTTAATGACTGATTGAAATTTTCCATCCGATTGAACCTCTAGTCCAATTAAAATAGTCTTGGAAAATGAATAATTAAGTCCGTAAACAGTTGGCAGAATCATTTGTTGTGTGGTTCTCTTCATACAATTTGTAGACATCATGACCAATCGTTTAAGAGCAGCTTTAGTCAGTATTTGTTTAAGAAGTGTTGACTTGGGTTTGATCCTTTTTATTTTTGGTGTTTCAGGAACAGTTTTATTAGTCTGCGTGTGAGACGAAACTTCGATAGTTTGAGTGTCCATGGTCTTTGAAAAATCAAAGACTAGCGATGATTCTACCTCTACTGAATCGATGTCAACTTGCGACATGGTGAATCGTTCAGATATAAAAACTCAACTGATTCAAAGAGGTTCCTCACATGCTTTTATATATGTGAAATATTTGAGGAGTGGGGATAGCATTCTTTGTTGAGAGGGGAGAACCATATGTGGTGAGTGTGGGAATAACCGTTATGCCGCACATGTGAAGAAAGAATATAATGCTGTATTTCCTAGAAATTACACAATGGACCGGATGTTTCATATAAATCACACAAGAAACCTACATGTCATTGAAATTGCACAAAAGAATATGTATGTGAATCACACAAAAGAATTAGTATTTTCCAAGAAAATCGGACAAAAGAACACGTGTGTACTATAAATCACACATGCTCTTATTTTCCAGGAATTTCACAAAAGATTTTTAACACCTGCAACTCATAAATCACACATGACAATATGTTTTTCTAGAAAATAAACAAAAGACTATGTGACTTACACCTGCTCTCATAAATCACACATGAGACTTCGTATGTTCTGAAAATCAGAATTTTCCAGGAATCTCACAAAACAATATGTGTCTCACATCTGCACCCATAAATCACACATGACATTACGTATTTTCCTGAAATTTCACAAAAGAATATGTGATGAACACCTGCAAACATAAATCACACATGAGACTTCGCGAGTTCTGAAAATTTCAATTTTCCAGGAATTTCACAAAAGAGTATGTGGCTCACACCTGCATCCATAAATCACACATGTCATTTGGTATTTTCCAGAAACATCACAAAAGAATATGTTGCTCACACCTGCATGCCATAAATGTGTAAAGCAGTTAAATAGCAAAAGCACATGATTTTAGAAACTAACCAATTGTGATGTAAAGTAATAAATTACGCAGGTGGTTCTAGAAAAAAATTCGGTGAAAAAATTCTGAAAAAATCTTAAAGGAGATACTGAAACTTTTCGTTGTAAATGGAAATTAATTATTGCCGACTCGTGTACATTGCTTTGTGATGCGAGTTACAATACAAAAATTTCAAATTTTATTAGGGTCACTCATGGAAAGCAAGAAGAAAAAATGCGTCTTCGAACTCATTGTATTATAAATTCACTTTATGAAAAACCGGAAGTACCTGGTGCAAACATTTAGCTACACGATAAAAGGAGACTAAAGCAGTTTTTTTTTTACTTTGTCTCGTACCTGTTAAAAAGGTAGATCTTTTGAAGACTATAAATTACACCTGATACAATTGAAGATTACGCGATATTCTATAGATTGAAAAAACCCTGTGCAAACACCGTAACTGCTGGTTCCCAAAACTGATGTAGACTAGACAGAGGCGTAGAAAATTTCCTATGAAAAGTTCGACCACCTCGTAAACAGTGTCGATGAACGAGTTTCAAAAGCTCACCGGGTACCTCCATAAAAACAGCATAGTACGGTAGGTACCGATGTCTTATTGTACTAAGAAGTTAACCTCTTTCTAGCCGGTGTCGGAGATGCACTGGGCAAGTTTCAAAAGTTTGGGCGTGGAGGGATGTGGAACACGAAAGTAGGTAGTAGGAGGGATAGATATTTCCTGTTCTTAAATACTCACCCTTCGATACTCAGGGATTAGTTTTCGCTCAATCGTCTTGAGTAACGTGCTAGTGTAATTTTGACCTTGAAAATTAACTGAAATAAAAATGGTGAAAATCGTGGAATTAGTGTATAGCCTGATGGCTATTGCATATCGGCTAACAGACGCGGAGTGTCTGTTATATCTGCAGAATATTCTGGCTACTTGTGGGCCGGATGAGATATTCCGGATATCTCAAATCCTAGTGTCGAATAGTGCGCTACGATTAGCGTACAACATGTTTGTGGAGCG
>CAKNXH010053871.1:38744-49681 GCA_932178445.1 Andricus quercusramuli | reverse complement strand
ATATAATTAAAAAAAAGAGTTAAACAACCACCGCAGGGTCCCAACAAGTGCAACTGCCATCTAAAAAATGTCAATACGCAGTGTGCGAATTTGGGTTTGCAGCCAGAGTTGACGGTCGGCCCAAGGTCGGGCCGGCTTTGGCAACCGAATTTTGCTGACCAAGGTTGGCCCAACTATAGCAGTTCGAAGCCACCTTAGTTGGGCCAACGTTAGAAGCCGACAATGGCTTCCAAAATTCACCCGACCGTCGGCCCAACTGTGGCCCAAGGTAGGGTCGACGGCAGTTTAGGCCTTGGCCAATTGGTTCAAAATAACCATAACAATATGGTCGGCCCGACTCTGGGTTATGGTTGGCCCGATCATCGGTGTAATAATATCCAGTGCAAGTAACCTCACTTTTGCCGACCTTCGGTCCAACTCTGGCCCAAGTTTGGGTCGACGGTCCTTTGGGCTTTGGCAAAGTGGCTCAAAATAACCATAACACTTCGGTCGGCCTGACTCTGGGCGATAGTTGGCCCGTCCATCGGTGTAGTATTATCCACGGCAAGTAACCTCACTTTTGCCCATAGTCGGTCCAACTCTGGCCCAAGGTTGGGTCGACGGTCCTTTGGGCTTTGGCAAAGTGGCTCAAAATAACCATAACACTTCGGTCGGCCTGACGCTGGGCGATAGTTGGCCCGTCCATCGGTGTAGTATTATCCACTGCAAGTAACCTCACTTTTTCCCATCGTCGGTCCAACTCTGGCCCAAGGTTGGGTCGACGGTCGTTTAGGCCTTGGCAAATTGGTTCAAAATAACCATAACAATATGGTCGTGCCGACTCTGGGTGATGGTTGGCCCGATCATCAGCCTCGCAAATTGGTTCAAAATAACCATAACAATATGGTCGGCCCGATTCTGTGTGATGGTTGGCCCAATCATCTGTGTAATATAATCTAGTACAATTAGCCTCATTTTTGCCGACCTTCGGTCGAACTCTGGCCCAGGGTTGGGTCGACGGTTGTTTGGGCTTTCGCAAATTGGCCCAAAATAACCATATAGACGAGGACGTAGGTAACATTGAGCATGCATAAATAGTGTAACGCAGTTTCTCTTCGGATTCATGTTTAGGGGGTCCTAGATGATAAAAAAATGCAGGGTGCCGGCTCCTGATAGTGTGCCTTTAGGCGGGGGGTGGGGGTAGGGGGTGAGCGCACGGAACGGCGGTATCTCTCACGAATTAATCAGTTAATTTGCAACTTTCTACTAAAATTAAATATATTCTTCTTCATTTATGTTTAATTAGACATATTTCAACCAATCTTAGTGAAAACCCCTGTAAAAAAACAAATATCATCCCTTTACAGCAACCCAGAAGTCTATTTATTCCCAGAGCGGCACATGTACAATGCTCATTTTGTGAACATTTGGACTCAAGATTAGAATTTCAAAAATGCAGCAGTGGAAAATGGGAAAGAAATATATGTATCTTAAAATATTAGATTGAAATAGATTAAAATATTAGAAAAGAATTTAGACAAATACTTTCTCGTTTTTTGGAAATATAGAAAATAGAATCTGCCTGATTTGAAACAGTTTTCGGTCCCATATATAAAATATACAATTTAAAATATCTTTAATTAGTACACGAATATACACAAATACACGTATTTACATTTATGAATTCAAATTAAAACCATCAATTAGGCCAGAAATCACAGGTAAACTCAGGTAGGATGATTCATTTTGCACGAAGTATCGAAATCTAAATATGCTAACCCAATAATATGTACAGGTAGAAGCAGCTTTCCACACACTGAAGAGAGTGAGCATCCACAAAATTGATAATTTAACAGAAATAAATTAGTGTACATATTTGGGTACCATATTTTTCGACAGTCACTTTGAAGTCTGATAATTTTATTAACTCGATGTTGAAATTTGTTCATTCTTCTTTAAGTTACGCTTTTTAAATTCTTTATAAAATAAATCCAGGATTGAAGTCATTTCGTCAATTTGTTGAGAAGGTCTTATATAAATAGTGCAAATTTCAAAGATTTCTTAAGATTTAAATAAAATCTAAAAATAATAAGCTCCATACAATGTTCTTATAACCATCTTTAAGGTTAATTTATATATAATCGTATTAACTTATCAGCATAATTGTTTAATTTTTGGCTTGCATGGTGTGATTCTTTAAAGCTGGAACAAAAAAGTACGCCAAATTCGTTTGAAAATTCCAGAGGACATTTCATCTGAAGGAAAATTATAATACTGAAAACAAAGTAAATGTAATATACTTTTTTATATGATTTTGAATAAAGTGTTATTTCTCACAACCTACCTCCTATAATTATAATTTTTTTCAAAATTATTGAAAAAAATTTGTCAAGCTATTACGGAATTATGTTATAAATTTACATTGTACAATAAAAGAACGAAATTTATTTGTAAACTAGCCCTATTGGGGCCCCAAAGATGGCCCTAGACATTGATTATAATTAAAAAAGGATCCTTGTTAGGAGCCTCATCAAACTTTCTTTGACGACCCCCAACAATCTTGCGTAACCATGTGCCTAAAGTGCCGATCGTTCAAATGAACGAATTGGAAAAAAAAAAATTATTCTCTCAATTTTTGTCCAGCTGAATTAGTTCAGGAATGCATAAAAGTGAGTATTATACAAAAAAATCTAACGATAATAATTTTCTTGAGGGTAAAACACCTTAAAATGTTAATGCAGGTAGGGGCAACACACAATGTGTAGAATGACCTCCTGTATACACTTGTATCTCAAATTAAACATAGTGTTAAATTACTTTGTCATAAAACAAGTTTCATCAGTGGGATAAAAGTATTACCGGAAAAGATATTTAACACCACACTTAGTTTTTTAAAATCACAAAATCACGAAAATGACCGCCTTTATACACTTTTTTTTGAATTAAAAATAGTTTTAAATTACCTTGTCATAAAACAAGTTTTTTCAGTGGGAAAAGTATCACTGGAAAAGATATTTACAACCATCCTTAGTTTTTCGAAATCACAAAATCATCTTTTACATATCTTTTCCGATGATACTTTTTCCACTGAGAAGACTTGTCTTATGAAAAGGTAATTTAACACTACTTTGAATTCGAAAAAAATGTATAAAGGCGGTCATTTTGATGATTTTGTGATTTTGAAAAACGAAGGGTGGTTTTAAATATCTTTTCTAGTGAAAATTTTCCCACTACAAAAATTTGTTTTATGACAAGGTGATTCAACACTATTTTTAATTCGAAAAAATTGCATAGAGGCGGCTATTCTGTACATTGTGTGTTGGCCCTATCACCATTAACATTTGAGGGTGTTTTACCCTCTAAAATTCAATTATCGTTGTATTTTTTCTTCATAATAGTTACTTTTACGCCTTTCTGAACTGATTCCGCTAGGCTAATAGCAGGAAATTTTTGTTTTTTCTTCATTTCGTTTATTTGAACATTCGAAACTTCAGGTTACATTGCGTAACCATAGAGCGCCATAGGACCCTATAACATCCGCAAAGGGTTAACAATATTTATACATCTAATATTTTAAGAAACATATATTTCTTTCCCATTTTCCACTGCTGCATTTTCGAAATTCTAATCTTGAGTCCAAATCTTCACAAAATGCGCATTGTACATGTGCCGCTCTGGGAATAAATAGACTTTAGGGTTGCTGTAAAGGGATGATATGAGTTTTTTTCACAGGGGTTTTGAATCCGAAGAGAAACTGCGTTACACTATTTATGCATGCTCAATGTTACCTACGTACTGCACTAATAACACTATGGTCGGCCCGACTCTGCGCAAGAGATGGGCCGACCATCGGCATAACATTGGGTCGTACAAGTTACCATGAAGCACCCGACGGTCGGTCAAACCTCGGCCCAAATATGGACCGGTGGTCAAATATACTAGGGTTCATTATTTCAAAACGACTAAAATTTGAGTACGAATAGCTGGATTTTTGTGTAGTCATACCACGAAGGAATAGTAAGGAGTGGTATCACCCTATGTGTTTGGTGAGCAGAGGTGGGACAAGTGACTTCCAAGAATTCGTTAATGCTTGCTACGAATGAAAACTCGTATGCTGCCCCGTGCACATGCGCATAGCTGTTTTCGCAGTCAGGTGTTATACCCACTCCCCTATGTTATATTTTGACATTTCAATGCATATGTAGGCTATGTTAATTTCAGTGAACAATATTTTGTAGGTTATTATCTTCAAAACACAAGTTTGAAACTTCAAACAAGTGTTGACATCGTTGGCATGGCAACCGCCAGTGCGCATGTGCACGGGGCAGCATACGAGTTTTCATTCGTGGCAAGCATTAACAAATTCTTGGACATCGCTCTTCCCACTCCCCACATACAGGGATACTACTCCTTACTATTTACTATTACTTTCAATTCTTCAGGTATAGAGTAATGGGTAAGACTCCCGACTGCCAAGCGATAGATTCGGGTATAGATGTAGGTTCGAAACCCCGTAGCGTTAGACATTTTATTTGTAATATAATGTTTAAATGTATAATGTCCTCTTGAGGACACGAAGCGACCAAAGGATGACAGCTTTCTGCATCAAACTCGCAAGTGCCTTGGCATATTGGCATATTTTTGGCACGCGGGTATGGCTTTAAGGTTACGAACCAGCGATAGTTTCGCACCTCCGAGAGCACCTATCACAAGGACAATTACTCGCACCGAATATTTTGGGTGCAGTCGTTGCAGCTGTCTTTTAAGGTCTTGATACCTCTCCTCTTTTTCTTTCAACTTTTCAGTGATGTTGTATTCGGACGGAGCCGAGAATTCGATCACGAATATAGTTCGTTTCTCGAAGTCTTGGAGAACAATGTCAGGCCTCGAGTGAGCAACGGAGACTGCTACCCGAAAATCGTAGTTCCAGAAAATTTGGCAATTCTCATTTCGCACAATTGACTCTATCTCCCTTGGAGCGTTCGGCAGGCGGGGTCGCGAACAACATCGTAAGAGCGACAAATATGGTAATAAAGCACTATTATGGCCGCATTATGTCTATAGATGTACGTCGTTCCTGCGTGGGTCGGACACCCCGATATTATGTGTTCTAGGTACTCAATGTATGCATGACACGCTCTGCACCTATCACTGGGGACTTCTGGAACGTTCCCGGAACGTGTAAAATGTCCGATCCTTGGAAACGTTCCAGAAGAACGTTCCACTGGGACCTGAGGGGAACCTTCCATTATTGTTATTTTTAACAACAATTATCTCGTAAACCGTAAGAGATAGGTAAAACTGGATGTCATTTTTGAGTTTTGAGTACCGCATATACTACGTTATAATGTGATATCCGTATCATAAATAGACATCGATTTTGACCTATCACTTACGGTTTACGCATTATTTATTGATATTAATAACAATAACGTTAATTTATGTTTGGAATGTTCCAGTGGAACGTTCCCAAGCGGCGGACATTTTACACGTTCCGGGAACGTTCCGAAAGTGTCCGCGAAACGTTCCGTTCAATTAGGGGAAGATTTAAAAATAGTGCATGATTTATAGAAGCTCAGAATGCACGTAAGACAGAATGCAGAGGGCCACGCATGACTTAAGCTATCCCATAAGAATGTATATACATTTAGAAATTTGAGAATTACAACTTAAGGCCTTATGCACATCCTGTTTTCACAAAAAAATAAACATAAAAGAAAACAATGTCTTGGAATTTGAAGTTTAGTTTTAGAGGGTTCTTACGATTTAGGGACATCTTGACTGTATATATGCATGTAATTTCAAAGTAGCTTTTCTTATCAGAATTTAAACATTTTTTAATTATAAAGTAAATATAAGTAATAAGTTAATTAAATCATTATATAATTATTTAAAAGTTCATACGTGTTCTATGAAGCTTACTTTATTTTGGTCTTTTTAAATTTCTAGCGTGCGTTAGAAATTTAAAAAGGCTATTAGAAGTTGTTTTTTAAAAGTAAATTTGACTACTTTTTGATTCTTACTAGCATAAACGATAACTTTACAAAAAATGCTGACAATATTTTAAAAGTTAATTTTTAAATATGCAATAATATTGTATTGCATGACATGACATGACACTTGACATGACATGACACATGATATGACATGACACATGACATGAGATGACACATGAAATTACATGACACATGATATGACATGACATATGACATGACATGACGCATGACATAACAGGACACATGACATAACAGGACACATGACATGAAACATGACGTGACACATGAATGATATTTGTATTGCTTTCATTTTTTTCAAAACTGGATATGTACGCAGAGCGCTTTCCGAACCGCTGTATAAACATGCCACAGACGAAGAGGAGGGAGTGAAATTAAACCAAACCGCGGAATGCAGGCACCTCCTGAGAGATGATCGCCATTTCAGGACAAGCAGCAACATTAACATCCAGGTTCCCCCTAAACCCTAACATCTGGCTGAAATGGACCTCTGGAACATCAATTGTTCAGTTTATAGTGTTACGAGAGCTTTGGCTAATTTAAATCGAAGGCTGAAGTCGACGATGGATCTGTTACGTCCTCCAGGGAGTAAGCGACTTTTTTTATTATGTTAAAACTCTACCGTTTTATCTACAGGAGCTAAGTCCTGGCCTTAGAAGGAACGGCAATAGAAAAAACTTACGAAGGCCATGCATCGGTAGTCTAAAAATAAATATTAGGAAATTTGAAGTTAATACATTTATTGAATAAACATTAAGATGTATAAGGGACGTAAATAAGCCTTCAAATTGAATTTTTTAGTAATTAGTTTTCCTTTGATAAGAAAAAGGGGTGATGTCGGGTCAATCCGGAATCGACGTTGAAGTGGAAGAATTGGTAAATGTTTTTAGGAATGAATTCTCTCCGTTGTGGACCCTTAAACAAGGGACCAAAACTTAAGTATACAATGAATAAATGTAAATTGATGGGGATTAGGAAAATAAATGAGATCAGAAAAATTACAGTTGAAAACTCAACGGAAGTAGATAAATTCGAGTGGAGTTACGCCAGGAAAAAAGATGATCGAATTGGGGTCCTTAGATTGACATCAGAAAGTCCTAGATTGATCTTATCGGAACTGCTTCCTCCTCAGAATAGGTAAGTCAGGAATTTAATAAATACTGAAAACTTGACAGGTTGAACTTCATCTCCGCAGAACTGATTCTTTCTCAGATTCGGTCGGTCGACAGAACTGATGCCTTGTAGAAACTTGAAGACCGAAAGTGAGATTTGAGTACTGTTCTGAAACTCTGATACCGGAGATTTACCGAAAATTGCCAAGGGTCTGGCCGAAGACTATGAATGGTATTGCCGAAGAACTGCCGAAGACTAGGTGAATTGCCGTATTCCCAAGGACTGCGTGATACTGAAATTGTAGTCTGTCGAAACTGAACCAAACTCTGAGTCGTACTCCCGCAGATTGAAACTGAGATTACCATAGACTGAGCTTCAAATCCGTCATGTCCCTTTTATGTAAAGGGGGTTTTATGCGACGGTCAGGCTTAGGTGGCCCATTTTAGATATAGGTATATGAAAAGAATTACTGATTTACGTTCTTGCGGGTACTGATTTTATGTCTAGACCTGCTGGCGCCAGAGGAAAACTTGCCCCAATATATACAAGAATCTGTGTAGATGAAATATTGATGTATGAAGGTCACGGGGACGTGACAGATCAAAAGACCAAAAGTAGCTTGCATCAACTAAACAAGGAGATTGGATAGGCAAGGCACAGAGAGACTTCTTCACTGATGTTACGTCCTGAACGGGACTTTGAGGTACGCCCAGGTATGTATAGGTCTCTCCAGTGTCAAGATGTCTAATAACACTTATATCCACAAACTCAAGGTCCTTGGGAACGCCAAAAATCTTTCCTTCCTTCACATGAATCTTGGCACATTTGGCCAATCCTAAGTCCACACCAATCTCTCTTGTGTACTCCTTGACAATATTTAAAGCACTCTGAAGTTTTCTTTTAGCAGAAGCATAGATCATCAGATCATCCATATAAAATACACGAGTGATCTTGTGCGCACGATGATTAGTATCGCCGCAGAGGCATCCAGGAGAATTTCGTAGTGCGAGAGATAAAGACAGAAGTGTGATGCAAAAAAATCAGAGGGCTCATGGTATCTCCCTGAAAGATACACGTCTAGAAGGTGACGTTGTTCGTTGTCACACGATAATTTCCAGATGAGATGGTCAATCTATTTTTTCAAAGGGGCATCAATCTCTCTGTGCACCTCACTATGTGTGGATGAACTTTCCGGTAATCAATCCAGGCCACTGAAAGGTAGCGCTAGTAGATTGCTGCATCTTTGCAGACACTTTAATTCATAAGCAGGTCCTCCCGACATCCTGCTACACCTTTCTTTAAACCGCATTGTTCGTACATCTCTCGCCACATAGGTCTGATTCTCCGAACAATCCTATTTTTAGGATAGCTGTGAAGATCCTATACAGTGTATTCAGATAAGGGATTGGCTTGTAATTCTTAGGGTCGGCTAAGTTGCCCATCTTTGGCAGAAGCACTGTGCGCCTTCCACCAACCACTACAAGTGAGTTGAAGGAAACTTTTTCCACCAGAAGGTCTTGATACCATCTGGTCCCGGAGCGGAATAGTTCTTTATGCCTCCTAATACTTTTTTCATTTCCTCGGTAGTGATGGGCGCGCATTCCTCCTCAGCTGCTATGAGGGCACTGCATAGCTCCTTGAAGCTATTTATGTTCTCTGAGTCGTCTTTCAGTGGTTGCTGGACTTCGCAGACTTCTCTCCAAAATGCTTCGACCTCCACGTATTTGGCGGGATGGTCGAAAGTAATTGGAGGATCCTGAAAGAGTCGAGATGTGTCCGATAAAAACTGTTCGTTTTCTCTGATCCACCTCTCCGTTCGCTCTAGACTTCTAGCGTTAGATAGTGAAATTCCAGCCGCATTTTATGTAGTTGATCGCACACTGAATGCGGGATGCGTACTGTCTTGCCGAGCCTATCTTTATGCTAAGTTGATGCCTTCGTCTTTTGGTCTTATGATCAGCCATTAATTTTGTTTTACGGCTTGCATCCGCGGAAGCTCTCACTGTAGTATAACACTACAATTGATAGTCCAGAGGTCGGATTCTTCGGAAAAATCTCCACGAAGCTCGTCATCCAGTTTGCTCTTCCTCTATTGGATGCCTGTCCGCGGTTGAACTCAGTGTCGCCTCCCTTTCTCTGTTACCTTCTTGTTCTGGCTGCGGTAGAGTAGGCACTTCGCTTACATAGCCCCTTTTCCGGAGTTGTTCGGTATGGTTTCGCAGACGTTGATGCGATAAGTGCGAGAGCTCTGGGTGTTTCTCGCGGCAACAGAGCATGCAGTCGTTACATATAATCTTTTCGTTCATGGGCCATATGGTATTGTAGTACTCTAGCAGGTCGTCATTGAGTCGATCCATCTATATAAAAGTATTGAGATTTCGCCGGTCCATCGCGTTGACTCCGTCTTAATTGGATCCCCCAACTCTAGGGTTGTCGGCATTGTTGTCCGACTATGTTGTCCAACTATGTTTGGTGTTATCATTGTTGTTCCCACGAGCAGCTAGGGAAAGGGGTTCGTACATCCTTGTAGAACACTGCATGCAAGGATAAGGCTGCATATTCTCAGAGGTCGCCCGGTATCCCAGAGTCACTGTTTGAGACATCTCATCCAGGTGCCACTCAGCTTTCAGCACGGATGTTACGTCTCTGCTTGGGGGTTAGTTCTTTCGAGACTAGCCCTGGACAATTGTCCGCGACTTCTTATTAATTATATTTATTCATGAGAAACTCTTGGTACATGGACCCTCTATCCGTAACCTGAGGACGCGTTCGGGGGGTTTGTCATAGCAATTTGCGAAAGATTTATTTAAAAAATTTTCTATTATTCTCACGGCGGATCCGGTTTTGTATCCGATCCCAAATTCTGACTATAGTTCCAGCATCATTTCCGTCGCTGGATCCGGCGAGTTCCGCCAGATCCTATTAGGATACGACACCGGACTCAGTAATTATTTTGATGGCTTTATTCGTGGGTTTTGCATCGAATTTGGTTTTGATGTGCAAAAAAAAGAAATGCAGTGAAAAAAAGAGTACTCATTGCTACCAGTGCAGGCTTAGTTCTGCTCTTCCCAGTAAGAATGAGTGCATTGAAATAGATTGCAATGATTTCCAATACGGTCAAATTCACAATATTTTGAATACACCAGAGACTCGATAGATGAACAATCTCGGGGGTTGCCTGAAAATAGCCTTGTTCATATAGCGCGTTCAGCGGAACGTAAACAGGCAGGGCCGCCTGAACCGTTTCCACGATATTACGCAATCTACTTGACTGAGTTGTTTTGAATGCGTCCCTTCATAGGCGGAGTCGCAACCGTCTCTCGCCCTGCCCCCTGAAAAACTGTGGGGACCAGCAATTCTAGGAATTCACATAACGCGTTAGCTCGTTCGTTCAAATAGTGAGTCTCTGGTGTACAAATAAATGTCGTTTACTGTCGTTAACGTTGAAACTCATATGAACCTGTTCTATTTTCGTCACAATCAATCCTGTATAATCCCCAGATGATTTCTGTCAATACATGAATACATTTTAATTTTATCGAAGTAGTTAGAAACTGACGACAAGTTAATCATATTTATTGCTGCTGGGCGAGGACGAATGTTTAAGTCAATTTAATTCCTTCCGTAAAGTATAATTGCCAAAATTGTAATCCAGCACAATTATATTTGACTAACAGTACATGCAAGTAAATCTCGAGCAATTAAGTTTCCAATTTTCGAAATGGTGTATTTTTAAGGAATTTTATCATATTTAGGGGTTGAATTGGGGTGGGTTCCACATGCGCTAGAGGGATGAAACTTTTTGGTGGTGCTTTCGGCATTAAATGCTGC
>CAKNXH010053871.1:0-30115 GCA_932178445.1 Andricus quercusramuli | reverse complement strand
CTAACTTCACACTCGTGAAATCGTTGCCTTTCGACCCTCGTCACGCAATATACTATTTATTTTGAAATGTATCTTAAAACAAGTTAATTAAAACGTCGAAAAGTTCAATAGTCAATTAGAACCCAAGATAAGTCATTTAGAAAAAAAAGTTTTCCAAAAACTCAAAGTCCCATATCTCCACTATTTTTTTGAATTTTCGAAAAATATTTGGTGGGATCTTTTTCACCACAAAGCAATCATATATCTTGAAAGCCATCCAAATCCCATCTTGACACGAAAATTCAGAAACAAACTTTTAAAACAATTTTTTGAAAAAAAATCCATTTTCGATTTTCTTTTGTTTTTTTATAGATAGCTTACAATATCCTCTAAAAGCCATGTAAATATAAAAATGAGATCTTTCTTAGTATTAGAAAAGTAATTAAGCGTGCCCAGCCCCCGAGAGAGTCTGAACTCTGAACTCCGTGCATTACGAGTATGATATTCGTCTATTGTTTCCTTGATTTTCAAATTGTGTGCATCGCCTTGGCGTACGTTTTTAATTATTTCTTGAAAAGTAAGGAGATCCCATTTTTATATTTGCAGGGCTTTTAGGGCACATTGTAAGCTAGACATAAAAAAATTGATTTTTTCAAAAATTCAGTTTTAAAATTTGTTTTGTAAAAATTCAAAAGTTTATGAATTTTTATTCCAAAAAATATTTTTTCTTAACTACGCCTTATTATGAATAATTAAAAAATACATCTTAATATGATTAAAATCACCAAATGTATGAAGGTTCAAAAATAGGACTAAAATTTTCGATTTCGAATATCTCCTAAGTGTTTTGAATTTTTCAAAAATTATTTTAGGGTTTTTCTTTCAACACCTACGAGAACGAATACTAAAATTTTCATAAAAATTACCAAAAATAGATGAAATTCTTCGTATGATTTGACATGGAATTGCTCTACACATATTTTTTATCCCTAGATGAAATGGAAAAATTAAAAATTTAGCGTTCAACGTGTAAATTCAGAACTCTAAAATTGTAAACATTTAAAATTACCAAAATTATTCTATTAATGATGTATCAATTTCAGAAATTTTAATTTTTATCTTACTTTATTTTAAACTCAATTTTGAATTTTTTAATCTAAAATCTTCCTTTACAATTATTATACATTCTAGAAATTTTCTAATCATGTATAAAAAAAATGTTAAACTAAAACGAAACTGCTTTTTAGTTTGTTTCTTCATTCGAAATAATACATTTTGTATATTTACTATTTTTTAAGTACAATATTATTAGGCTCTATCTAAATTATAATATTTATTTTGGTCACCTTGAAAAAGATAAGCTGTGTTACCCAATTTTTTGGGATAAATAAACGAACTTTCAAGCAGTTTTATTTTAGGATACACTTTTTTTTGTCGAAGACTAAGACCTAATAATATTGCCTCACATATTTTGAGGGTCGAAGAAAGGATTTATTTGATTCTCATCAAGTCTGATATTTAACTATAGTATTTGCTGCAATTGTTGGCGCCTCCAAGACGCGCCGATTGACCTATTGACAAACCTCCTATGACCTATCCTGATCTGCCAATAACGACATACAAATTTTCAAACAAATTAATTATTTTATTTATATGAGGAAAACCTTTTTTAAATATGGAATATAACACGGCCGTAAGTTAAAAAGTTGTTTGTTATAACAGAACACATGGATTTACTTGATTTTCTTATAACAAAATTTTCACAAATGAGTACAAATAAATACACCCATAGTACTTCGCAACGGTATTCATTATAAATTACCATCGTAAATTCAATAGGAAGCGGTTTGAATTCAATAAGATTTTTTCTGCATGCAAACAGTTAATTCAGTAAATGATTATTATTAACAGCTGCGAAGTTTATTTAGTACTGTGCTTTTTAATTATTTTTTCCATTGAAATTGTGAAAAAATTAGAAAAAATGCTGCAAATTACGATTTAAATGGTGGTAAATAATGTACTTATTCTGTTTCGAAAAGGCGAGTCCAAGTGTGAAGAAGAAATTCATGATGATATTTTCAAACCAAAGAACTATGATGCGCAAGAGAAATTTCCTATTGAATTTAAACAGTTTCTTATTGAATTTGAAAAGTTCATCAATAAAATCATAAATTGAAATTTCAAAAATTGGTAAATTTTACATGAAAAATAGTTTCACAAACATTGGCAAATTTTACATGAAAAATAGTTTCACAAAAATTGGCAAACTTTACATTAAAAATAATTTCAGAAAAATTGGCAAATTTTACATGAAAAATAGTTTTCTGAGGATTATAAACTACCACGTCATGTCAGTCAGAAAATCCCATATGCAAGGACCTTGAAATTAAAGTGGGGTCAAACCCACAGTGATAAGCATGCTTTCAAAATTTCAGTATCTTCAAGTAAAAAAGCTTTGATAGATGTATTTAAATTTATACGTTCTATGGTGCAAAATTAGCGTAAACAATATGCCGTTATTAGGAACTAACAACAATAAAACGTTTTATGATCACATTCACATTTTCATGCATATTTAAAATGTTTTCTTTAAATACAAACAACTTTTTTGACAATAAATTTAAAAAAAAGTGTTGACTCGTAAGAGGTAATAGTTTGTATTTGAGGGTTTTTTAACCTTATACAGTAATGAAAAAAATCACCAACTAAATAGTTGATACGGTCACACCGATTTTTAGTTGGAATTTAACAAAATCTTTGGAATGATTCAGGTGATATTCCTTATTTTTCTCCACAGCTTACGAATTCATTTTTAAGAAAGGTTTCATCACATCCAGTTTCTATAAAAATAGGGGCCCGAAGTCAAATAAAACGGGTTATAGCATACTTTTGAATAATCATTGTGGAAATCTCCGCCGCACTATGGGCTAGGATCGATAAAAGATAAAAAGCTCTTCAACAATCTAAACGAGCTGTAAAGTTGTAACAACTTTGGTGTTCATTTTATGATCATCTGCTTCCTTACTAAGCATATATGATGAGCTGCAATATTATAAGTGATCAACATTATACTTTGTTTTAGTCAATTAATGTATTACTAATGAAATAATGAATATATAAAATTGTGAAAGAGATATCTAAGTCCTCAGTCCTGGAATGAATTGAAAAATAACTGATTCGGTTCGATAAATGCACACCACTGATTATAATCCTATTTTTTAATCTCAAGTTTCTTGAAGAAAAAACCCCAAGCTTGCTTTTTTGTCCAAAAATATGTCCGTAAGTCAAATTTATTTTTGACTTATTTTATATTACAGCTTTTTTTATATTTACAGAGTTAAGAAAAGCCATAACAGGCGGTATATCCTCAAAGCCCACTGAATGCTTATTTTCATAAATAAACATCAATAATCCTACTTTTAAACCTCAAAACTCTTAAAGAAAAAAATAGATTATGGTCAACGGAAAGCACTTGAAAATCCTATTGAAACAGTATAGGGCAATAACCTTTTTAATGGATTTTAAAAGTGTTATAAATCGTCAAAAAAGATGGTATCCACAAAAAATCCAGAAATTTCGCCATCTCTTTCTCGGTAAATATTTGTCCAAATAGCAAATTTTTTCCCATAATCGCTACCATCACATAGCTAACTGACGTCTTAATCGGGCGAACGCAGAAGCCAAGAGCCAGACTCTTGTCAACTCGATAATCCCTTCTCTAGACCCCTTTGATAGGAAAGAGACAAAGAGTGAGCGAACGAGTTTGAGAACCGTGAAGAAGGTACGGAGAAGCGCTCTGAGAAAGAATGTACCATAAATTTATGTTGTCGCTCAGGTATATATTATAATTTTAATTGATTCTACACTTCTTTCTAGACCCAAGAATAATATAGCGACCTCTAACCATAAAAGTAGCGGATTTTCGAAGCTTATTAGCAACAAGATGCTCAAGATCATCTACAATGTTGTGAGTTTCGAGAGACGGCTCATGAGACATGAGGTGAAGATTTTACTGTGATGTTTTTCTTGGACTTACTTTTTAATAACATCCTGTTTTTTCTGTTCATCGGAAGTCGGTAGACCAAGCTCCTTTTGCCTTTGGTCATACATCATTTTCTCGACAAGACCTCTTGTTTCTCCATCAAGATCGGACAGTTTACTTGGTTCAGGACAGACCTTCTTTGTACTGATTTCTGGATCACTCGTCACCACATGAGCCCACCATTGCATTTTGTTTACCTGAAAAATATTTATTTCTTCTTTATTTCTCAATTTTCCAAGGAAAATTGAGTCACGAGTCACAAAGCTATCTTTGCGTAGAATCTTCCCATTGGATTTGATTCTTTAAGGTTAAGAATCGCTCTAGCGAGAAGAACGACCCTGGTTTCTGGAAGGTCTGGATTGCTTTAATAGACTCACCTTTTCCAGGTTGATTAGCAGCGTTTTGCCGTCCTCAATAACCCAGGTCGATTCTTCGAGTTTGACCTCGTGCGGGAAATCTCCATCGATGATCGGAGTTTGTCCTTTCACGCCACAAGTTAGATGCTTCTTTGAAATCTGAACCGCGACGTCCCTAGGCTTTACAGTGAAACTGACGTTCAAAGGCACCCTTATCTGAAAATCGGAAAAATTTTTAACTGTTTTAATAATAGGCTTCAAAATATCTTTAGGCTACATTCTACTTGTTTGATTGTAAGAGAAAACAGAATTAAAATTATTTTTACAGCATTCAGTATACTAAAACATTAAGGTGAAGCAAGAATGTTGAAATTAATTAAATCATTTGACCAGAAAAAAAGTTGTGCTTTGGCATCTGAAAGAACTTGGTTGAAATTTCAAATTTTATAATAACTTTTATTTAGTTTTTGAATTTGAATATTCGAAAATTTGAAAGTTCAAAGAATATTTCGCACGGGATAACAAAATTATGGCGACATTTTTGTAGGTACAGTTTTTGGAAATGAACAACAATGAAAAATTATGAATAAAAAAGAGGTTAGTGCAAGGTATAAAATTTTTAAAACGTGTAAAAGGACGTTTTCTGAAATTTATTTAATTGTACATTTAAAAAAAAAGTTGTGCACGTTAAATGCAAAAAATTTTCAGTTTGAATCCTAAACCATTTTTTTCTAATTTTTTATCATTCTTTACTGCCAAAAAATTAATCTAAAACAAATGCGCCATAACATTGTAGCACATGCGAAATTTTATTTGAATTTTCAAAACTTTGAATATTTAAATTCAAAAACTGAATAGAAGTTGTTAAACGATTTCAAATTTTATTTAAATTCTTTCGGATGCCAAACCAAAACTTTTTTTCTCTAGTCAAATAATTTGATTTTATGATAAATTTTACTTCTTTTCGAACGGCAACTTTTTTCTTTGATTAAATAGTTCGGCTTATTTCAGCATTAAAATTGTGATACATTTTTTGAACTGAATTTCTAATGTCAGTTTAGTGTCAGTATCAAATCTAATACAGATTTTTCTAACAGTGCTTGCTGAAATCGTCAGGATGTTTACATTTATACTTTGGAAATACGTTTTTTAATCCATATTATACGAATTAATGAATAGTAGACGAATATATAATATGTATTTAAACGCAGCATAAAATTCTAAAAATATTCAGCGCTGAAATTGGCCGTATCTTTGTTCTACTCTTTTCTACAACCTTGAATTACACAAATTCTGTGTTATAAGTTGCAAAGGTATATCTGATGGTTTCTGTACACGCACCTTCACAGAATGAGCACATTTGATTGAAACATAACCTGACCATTTTTAATACCACTTCAACATAACTCGTTCTGCGGATTTTTATTTAAAGCAATACGTTTATTATAAAGCAATAGCTTTTTCAATATGAAGACATCCTGCAGAAAATACCATAATTTGATGCAAAAAATAAACTTTTTTCCATGCTCCACTTGTTACTGACCTGCGCCACTACACTTGGATTAAGAATATCTTCGACCCTGAAAGATACCTTGTTCTGGTGTGGAGTAGTTGCAAAATGATTTTTTTAGAATAAAAATAATGCGGTATGAGGCACACGGAACAAAGAAAGTACTGCACTTCTGACTTCCCTGACGATCAAGTTCATTTATGTTTCGTAATCGGACGTGCGACCTGCTTCCCTTTTTGTTTTAGGTTCTGGTGTGGGACAAGGTCGTATAAAATCTTATTGAATTGGTACAAATGGAATTGATCAAGGATGTAATCATTAAGATGAAAATAGAGATAGAAGACGTGTCGTTGTTAGCCGACATATTAAGGGCCATACAATTAAAGGGGAAGTGGTAAAAAGGAAATATTAAGAAATTAAAAGTTTGAAGACTTAAAAAGTGAAGGACAATGCACTTTTTTAAAATAACGGCAGGATTCTTGACCTATTAAACAATCCAAAAAATATATACACCAGAACCTGGAATAAAGAACGGTTTAGGCATGGCCTGCACTGGCCTTAATCTTAAGTCTAGGGAATCCAAACGTAAACAGCCCGAGCTGCGTGAACCATTTCTATTTGAAGTACATAATATTAGGCAACAGACGAGCGTGAGTACCCGCGCACTGCCGCCTTTGTCGGTAGGCTTCCAGTGGTCACGCATGGCTGAGCAAGCCTCTGTCGACCTCGCGGCTCCTCTTTCACCACGAAACTGCGGTGCCATCAGTTCTAGGAATATCGTAAATCCGAGGTTTCAAATTCCAGGATCTGATAACTTAAATAATGGATTGTCTCAATTTATAAAAATTTATCTTTTTTGGCAGGTCGTTTTCGATCATTCTTTTCTCCGGTTAACCTATTTTTCTATGCAAAAGAAACTTACTTGTCAAATAATACAAAATTTGTATTTAAAAAAAAACTGCTAACAAAAGGGATGAATGTGAAGAGAACAAAGTTGTTTAGAACTAAAATTTTCTTATAAAAATTTCTCTTGCATTTGTTTCGTGATGCGCATGGGATCGACTTAAGTATTTACTTATTAAATCATGGCTGGACTGCGACCTTCAACAAAATCATAATTTTTCATTTTTTTAATGATATCTGAGTAGATTTGACCCAAGATTATATTTTGTATATATTTTAATACATTAATTCATCAATCAATATAACATATCGAGAAAATGCTAGAGACTTCTGGTAGAAATTTTAATTCAAAAAACATTTGTTCTCTTCACATTTATCCCTGGTGTTAGCAGTTTACGAAATTTTTTTAACATTTTGTATTTGTTGACAAATAAAAATTTTTAATATGAAGTAGGGGTTGGTAGAAAGAAATAATTTTTGGATAAGGAAATGCATATTATCAGCAATTTTCCGCATGTGATTTCACGACCTACATATCCCCTCAACAAATATAGTCTCCGATCGAAAACAAAAGCTTAAGTAAGACCTTTTTTTCTTAAACTCTATCGTTTTACAAAAATATTTCTTCTACAAACCCGATATTTTCGGAGATATTGGAAAATTTTTATTCTGAAACCCGAACGCAGACTTTTTTCTCTTCAATTTGACCAAAATACTGTACAAATACAAAAGGACAACTAAATCCCGTTATGCCCAAAAGAGGCATTATTGACACAGCTCCATTCTGACTGAAGTGACAAGAGAACGAATAAAAATATTAATTTAGCAGAGAGAGAAAGAAAAAAACTCATTAAGATGCGTTTGATATAGCGTCCCAAGAATACTTGAACTTGTGAGAGTCATCAGAATGAATATTTTTTAGTAGCAAGAACATTTATTTAGGGAATGTACTTAATCATATTTAAGTGCGTAAAAATGTATGTGCTAAGAAACAGTAAAAAAACACAGCGAACTTCAACCACTTTCAATCAAAAAGTCTTTTGCCACTGTGTGTAAAATATTACTCTCAGACGATATCTTTAGGCATCGCTAAGGTGATTCATTTTGCAAGAAATACCGAAATTTAAATGCACTAACTCACAATTCCTGACATTGAAAAAAAAATTACTTTGCAGAAACAAATAAATCGGGTATTATTTAAAACCTACGCATGGCATTTAAAACTTTCCATTTTATCCAAGTGAATGGGGAAAACTGCGTTAAATTTTAAAAATGTGATTGAAATCTGACGTCCGTCTACTATCTGTCCAAAAAATATAGATTCCTCAATTTTCGTACAGATTATATTAAAAAACACAGCACAAAAATTTCTAGAAATATGGGACAAAGTACACGTTACAGATGAAGGCTTTGCCTATACTGATACAGAATTTTGACACTTTCAGCCGATTAGCAATTATTTCCTGATGAGTGAAAGGTTAAAAAGTACCATTATCTTACGATAATTTTAGAACACTGAACTTTGAGTGGCTATTTGTCCCTGAAAATAAATTACAAAACATCCCCAAAAAATATATGATTTTTTATCCTTTCTAGTCACAATGGTAAATTTAAGAGTCAGAAATAATAATTTGATATTAAGCTGATAACAAAAGAGTAGTGAGGTGCCGTCTCCGAAACTATACAACGTACTGAGATAACTCTTGAAGCAATTTGCACATTTTTTACTTCTTAAAATGGTGCATGTAGTGTCAATGAGCAAAAAGTTGCGCTTAAATGTTCAAAAAATTATTTTCTTCTTTGGAAAATACAAAGGTCTTTCTGATGATGGAAGCAACCGCACTCACAGCAGGATGTCTTTCCTGCGCTAATGTAGTTGAAACTATCAGTCAACAAATAATACATTATAGTTTAATTATAAAAATTATTTGATCCATAAATGATCAAATTTGGAAATTGATTTCACAATATTTCTTCACTTTTCATTGCTAGGGAGTATGTTATACGATATAAAATAGACTTGTTGGAAAAAAAAATTATTTGCATTGAAAAAACCACCAAGCTATAAATTTGTTTATACACTGCAGTCCCGCTTTACCCACCGTGTCGGGGGTACCCTCAATGATCTTGTGGGTCAATCAGGACTCTCCGAATCGTAAACAATCAGGCCCGTGTGAACTATTCCTATCGGAGTTTTGTCCCAAAAAAAGATGTTCTTTTTATTTTTGCCATTTTATTTTTATAATATCATAATGAACGTGAAAATGGTTGTACTCGAAAATAAAAATTTATCAAAGTAGTGATTCCTAAGTATATACGTACATGTACATATATCAGGGTGGCCATTTTAATCAAAGAAAGAAATTTCCGGTTTTTTCTCGGTTCGAAAATATTTTTCCATTTGAAGGAACAAAAAATAAACTACAAATTAAAGCACTCAAAGTGTAACTCTTGAATTTTAAACTTTTTAAATTGAAGTTTAAGTTTTTGATTTCAAAAATGTTGTATACGAATTATCTTATTAAAGGATCAATCAATGAACTTAAAAATTTTCAAAATTATATTGTTTTAAGCAATTTTAAGCCAGAAACATTGAAAATTAATTTTTTTTAATTGAACACTTCGTATACTAAAAATTAAATTCTTTTCATTTCAAATAGTTGAAACATCCTTGAAAAGCTTAAAAATTTAATTTCCAAATCTTGAGAAATCTAGAAGTTGCTTTAAATTTTTTCAATTTACAATTACTTTTGAATTTTTTTCAGAACATCTGAATATTTCAATGAATAATAAATGTTAAATGATGAATGTTTTTTATATGAAATTTTCAACTTCAAACGCTTTTAATTTTTAATTGTTCAAGTCATCAAGACTGCAGTTTAAACCGCACTACCTTGTCTGGTTTATCAGGAACGGGTAAAGCGGGACTGCAGTGTAAATTTTGTTTAATATTTAACGACTTAACTTCGCGCATTAGCAGCCCGTGCACTGTTCTTCATTGATTTCGAGTTTATTTCGGATATTTAAAAAGAGATAAAAAACAATAATGTAAAAGTACCAAAATTTGAGTTTTATTTGTCTACACAAAACCGCAATTGAATAAAAAATTTAAAACTAGCTTCAAGCGATCTCTTTCGAATTTAACGATGAATACATTAAAAAAAAATCAAAATCGGTGAGAATTGACCTCTAGGCTGTTATGAACAAAATTTTATCGTTTAGCCCCACCGCGCCCAGGATTAAATATAATATTTAAATATATATATATATACATATATATATATATTAATATTATTCAATCATATTATCATCATCATATTATTCGTCAATTATTATATATTATATTATACATATATTATATATATTAAATATAATATATTTTCCATTTCGTTTAATTTCTTCACGCCTTCTTTACGTTTGATAATAGACAAGTTTTTAAATCAAATGACGAAAGTAAACAGCGAAAAGTTTGAACTAAAGATTGTACATAGAGAAAACTGGATAGTATAAGTTAATATCTCGATACCTAACTATGTGCAAGAAATCTAAATATTGAGAGGTAATATAAATATTTAAAAATTAAAATTTAATATTTAATGTCACGACTTTGATATGTAGATTAATATCAGTTAAATGTCATACATTGATCCTGCCTAATAGACAGTGCCTGTAATATGCAGTTTTTGTCAAAGAACATGTTTCGGATGTTTGCTAACGTGCGATAATTTTGTATAAAGAAGTAGGAACACCGGAATTGTCAAAAATGGAAGGCAACGGAGACCATTTCTGACCAGTAAAAGGAGATTTTTGTCAAAGGAATGAAGTGTTTGTCACGTTTTCAAAATCCCAGATGAATCATGAAGCGTGGAAATGATTGAGCAATCAAAAAAGCCGTCAGAAATCCGGCAAACGGTAAAGAGCATCTCGAGGCGATCTTGGGCTTTCAGTCCGACGCGACGCCGCGCCACGCCGGAGCGAAGTGCACCCGTGCGTGGAAACGGATCATGGCTACCAACTTTAAACCAGCGTTAACAAAGTGGAATATAATTATCATTATCATTATGATGATACCTATTTTACTTCTACTCTTTACTTGTGGGGTCATTGTCGCACTATGTTGGGCAAGTTAAATAATTTTCTTTACATAATACGTTAAAATTACATTACTAAGCAACAAAACGTTTAGAATATAATAAACACAAAAAGCTTATAATGGATTTTGCTTTAAATCATGAACAATATTTCTTATTATTCTTTCAGATTATTCGAAGGGCTGATCCTCCAATTTACATCTCCTGGGGTTCATCAAGAGTTAGCAGACCTAGCAGACCTAGCAGTGCTAGGAAAAGTCGTGTTGTAGAGTTAACAAAATTTCCTTATGTTTGGAAATAGTACCAAAATATTCAAAGACCCAGAGATTATTCTAATACTCATTCTTTTCTTCTGCTGCGCGCAATTTTTTAAATGTCGAGTCGGTTTATACCACAACACATTGCTCTTAAAAAGGAGATATTCAAGTTGTTGAAGTTACGCTGCAGTTTACTTGTCTAAAAAAGTTACAAGAAACGTAACTTTTCCAGTAGCGAGTTACTACCCAACACTTTTGTCGCATCGCTTATTCACTTCGTCGTATTTTTTTTTTATAAATATTTTAAATTAAGAAATCCTAAAGCTTGGCTGTTTTTCCTTCCCGTGAAGTGGGCCTAAAGTACGGCTTTTAGAGTGGTGTCACGTAAGCAGTAGCAGAAACTCACTTCTACTCCCCGAAGGAGACGAAGTGAATTTTTGCGTACTTCCTCTCACATCGCTACGCTCAAAAAGCGGAATTTTAGTACCACTCGTTGTACAGGCATTAAAAACGGCCAAACTCATTTCGACTGGTACTGGAAACAACACACGCGTCCATGATCCAGCACGCGTCATATAAGTGGTCCCATTTCTCCCACTACGGACAGAACCTAATATTGTAGTTCTAGTTTAAATTGTTTTAACTGGAAATAGAAAAGTCAACCTAAACACTACCCGTGCAGAAATTTCAGCGTGGCGCGGGTCGGGCCCAGATCTGGCAGAATGTGGGCCCAGTCGGGCAATCCTACCAGCGCCAGATTCGAAATGAAACGCCTAACCTGATCAGGGCCAGACTGGGGCATCCAGAAGGACGGTCGGATCTGGCCCAGACCAGCCCCCTCTTATTTTTGTATTCTTAGCCATACAATTATTTTTTCATAAATCCAATTAAATAATTTTTAGATAATTTGGGCCTATTCCTGTTTCGAATTCAAATCTGTATTGAAAGTGAAAAATTGGCTAATCTCAATAGTTTTTGCGTAAAACTTTTTTTTTTATTCTAACATGAGCATTAAAAAAACGTTTGACACAAAAACTATTAAAATTAGTCACTTTTTCACTCCAAAATCAGATTTGATTCAAAACAGGAATAGGCCCTAAGTATCTGAATAAAACTTACTCAGGTATTTATGCAGTAAAATAAGGCAATTGAATTTTGAGGTTAGGTCCTGATTCCAAGGCACTTAATGACACACACGTCACTGTACATAATTTTTTTTCCCCTTCAAATAAGGTTTTTTACAAAATATTTAAAGTTTGGTACCTGAATCTACGTTACTAGAAACCCCACATATATCAATAGGATTTTCTTCATTTTGTATGACATTAAAATTTAGGATAGGATTTTCTTCGACTTGTTGGAGGTTTACGGGTTCCATTTCAACTTCTGCATTTGCTTGAATCGGAGCTTCAATCCTTTCCTCATTAGGAACTTCCAATCCCTCTTCATCTTCATCGTCAGTATCTGTAATTACTTGTTATTTAGTGAAAGTTATTAGTAAAACAGACTTGGAGTAGATTATCTATTTTTTGTTTTCACCATTTCTATCTTGTAAACCTAAAACATTCTGACGATCATCGAGAAAAATTAAGTAAGACAATAAAGCCAAGTGAAATCACAAACATAACCTCTGCAAACGTTCTTACGTTTAAATTAATGTTTATACAGTTTTCTTAACTTATTATTTTCAATTTATTTTGAGGTTAAGTTTGCTTGACAGATTATAATGAATCTATTTACCTTCATCTTCATTGCGCAAGTAGGGAATGGTAGCAATTATGTTTCCGTACCCGTAAGGTACTTTTAGTTTTTGGCATTATGCCAAAATAAATAATATTTTTATTATTTTTGATATCACATCACACTTAAAACCGAGCCGTATTGTATGAAATATAAAACAAAACTTCGGATATCGGGCGGTCAGCGCAGCAGATGGCGCTGCAACTTCCAGCTGGTATTTTCTCAATATGTGGTTCCGACCCGAGCCACAGGAGTAGCCATGCGAAAGCCACAATGTGGCAAACCCGATCGGGGCCACGTCGGAAATCGGGACCAAATTGGGCAATTTCTGCACGGGTAATGGCACTTGTGTACCTTTTTCTTAAGACGGCAGTATAACTGATTTAAGAATGGATCCTTTCACTTTCATTAAAAAAATTGTTTTTACCCATAGTAGAAGAAACTCTGCTGAGGAAAAGAATGGAATATAATATAATGGGACGCCTTCATTAGATTACATCGACTACACTCGATGGTTTATGCCATTTTAACTTGGCTCCCGCATCAAATAGACATATGCCAGTTACGTGCATATAAGTGTCATCCGTGAATGCAAAGTGAGTGTTGCGACAGTCGTCCTCCACACGGGAAGAGACGAATCATGTACGAAGGATTAGTCATAAGTGCAGAGAAGTCAAGTTCTACCTGTTATCAAACAAGAATGTTGGTATGAAGCCCCCTTCATGGTATGAATGAGCAACTGCTATTGCCCTGCAAAAAAAGTTTCAATAGAAATCGATTGACTGCATTTGCGGAATGAAATCGACAATTTTGGTAATCGCAATTCAATTCGAACATGGTGAATTGTATTCAATCTTCAATTGGTGAATTTCAAGTACAAAATTCTTCCGTAAATTGAGTTAAATGTCTGCAATTGTAGTGAATTGCAGACATGCAATAGAACTAGTATACGCTCTATTGCAGTGAATGATTTGGCAGGGGAACAGAACAAAAATAGCCATTCCGTATAGTTGTAGCTCAGCGAGCAATACAATATGGTTAGAATAACCAGAATTATGCGTGTACCGTCCAATTATTTCTTTCAGTGTATATGATTAAGTAATAGGTAATGACAGTAACCTAAAAAAAGAGTGAGATAGAACAATTTTAAGTTAGAATTTGTGTTTCAACATTTCTTTAAAATCCTAATGAAGAAACAATGGTGTTTTCCAAACAGTTATTCAAAATTTTTAAATTCCAATTTAAATGTCGAAGCTCACGTTATTGGTATCTGGCACAAATAAATTTCAGAATGAATAGCTGTTAACTAGAAAACTTCTTTCAAAACTTTTTAAAATATTTTTTTTAACATAACGTATATGTATATAAAAATATTTTGTTTCTATTTCTTATGTTTACATATGTAATGTTAAAAAGACGTGAAGAAACATTTGAAAGAAGTGTTCTAGTCTACAAATATTAATTTTGAAATTTGGTTGCACCAGAAATTTGGCTGCGCCATTTATATTATTATGATTTAAAAGAAATGCTGAAACTCAACTTCTAACTTGCAAATTTTTTAAGAGGCGTTTTCATGACACAGATTCATATGCAATATTCAGTTAAAACGGTTTTGTTGTTTATGAAATTTCAGAAGGTAATTTAGGACATCTTGAACAGCTACATGATATTCCTTTCTTGCATTACGTGCATGACGTGCATTCAGTTGTTAAATTCGATATGCCTTATCGAGGGACGATGTTTGTATAATATTTCTGGTCGGTTTAAAAATACTCTGTGCCAAATGACCGTGAACCGACTCCCACGCCCACATGGCGCTGGAGCCAATTTATTTGTAGCTTTGTTGAAATCCTTGGTGGACAGGATCATTCGGTAGATACCCGATTGTGCAATTAAATACTTCCTTGGTTATACAGCAAGAATGTGTGGTGAGTGGAAAAAAGCAAGAGAGTACTTTTCTGAAGTACTTCTTTAGAGTCTGTGATCAGGAAAAATTCATCCTGTTTTTCCCTATTCCCTGCATTCTACTCCTGGATACCAATGAAAAGCGAGTTTGCAGAGAAACAGCGAGACGACTGCCCGCTTCTTATGTTAATTTCAGGTACTTTCAATTCAAGTAAGAAATGCCAGTTGGATACAAATGGAAGAAAACATTGAGCTGAGTAAATCTTCTGAACTGCAACAAATGTGCATTCAAGTAAAATCCTTTTGCAGTCTTTTTGTGAAAATGTTTCATCGAAAAAAAAGTTGATTAACTTACCAAATTTTTCGGTTAACCTATCTAAACCGATTTATCATCATGGAACCACATGAAAACAACAAAAGCACCTTGGCAAAGAATTTCGAAATTTGATACAAGATATGCAAAATAGGTTTTTTTTTTTCAATTTTGTTGGTATCACGTAACATGAAAGTTAAGAAGAATTTTAAAGCTTTTTATATGTTCTACAACATAAAATAAGTGTTTGTGAAAAAGTGACGGTATGTCACTATGTTGACGTGTACTTATAGAAGTGTATAAAATTAGAATTTCAGAAACTATAACATCCAAGAATTGAAACCGTGGTATCTGGCTTTACAAAAAAATCTCTTGGTATTTTATAGAGACCGTTTCTTTGCGTGAGTAATAATAGCTGCACTTATTAAAAGATAGTTCGATAATTTCTCTTGGCTCTCTGACTTTTGGTACCAAATGTTTCTCAATGCATAGGTTGTAGATACAAAATTGTTATAAACCTAAAAAAAAAAAAAAAGTATCCACGGCATAATTCTAAAGCTGTCTCACAAGAATACCATGTTTTTTACTTCTGTTACGTTCTTAACAAAGAGTGAAGTCATCTGCTGTAGAGATGAGATAAGACAGATTCTTTTAGTGTCGATTGACGATATAGTTTCATTCACTTCTTTCGCAGAAATAAGTAATACTTATATAAAATTATTAATACACACAGTTTATATTATGCTCATCAAGACAGTTTTTACAAAAATCAAACCTTGAAACTTTACAAATAGTCAGTCAAGCGAACAAAATTAGATCCGTGATTCCGACTCAAACTAATCTGATATAACATTCCTACTTTTTCTGTTAAGTTAATTATTAATCATCAACGATATTATATAAAAAACAGTCTATAAGTTATGTATATCATCATTAAATTACCAATCGGAACACTTCTAATTTAACGAAATCTCTACGTGTTTAAAATACCTTCTTCAATACGTAATAATTGTCTCATGAGATAACTTAAATGAAAAGCTGGCTGCTTTCAATTCTCAGTTATTTGCCATAATCAATACAGAATAAAACATATGAAATCGTAAGAAGTGATGACTTGTCATTTCCAAATACCTGTTAATTTTATATTGACGCTCAGTACGAAAGCTCAAAAATCACAGAACTTGACAAAGTCACCATGGAGAAAATATTTTAATGATATTAGTCAGTGAATAGGTCTACGAGCAAAAAGGACAGTTCATAATAAACAAATACACTGCTATTAATAATGAGTTTCTTAGAGAAATCTAATAAACTGATATAAAATATGTAATGCAAATATAATAAACGTTCGAAAGAGTCTATCGCACGTGTAGTCGAAACTTCATTTTGCTGTTTCATATGCGTTCATGAACTTATAATCACATGCGCTTGCATTTTCAGTACGTGCGATTGAAGTAATATTTGACTCAGTAATTACGCAGCCACACAAAAAAAATTAGTTTTCGACGGACTCGACGAATCAATTCCTATGTATTTGAAAAAGTTATGATTTAATAAAAAGTGAAAAATCCATAATTTTTTGTTCAATAATTTTTTTCGCCATTAATAAATAAAAATCCTGCAAATATGAGTCATTATTACAATAAAGAAATGTTTGAAATATATGAAAAAAAAATTCAGATCGAAATGCTAATGACTTTCAGAATTATTGCATGTTTTCCGAACTGGGATACAAAGAACCCCATATACCAAGCACGTAATTTTTTTGAGGTATGCCAGTTAAGGGTTGAATTAAGTTTGTCATCTGTGCTCACATCTACAGTAGGGCGTATCGAAAAAATTAAATATTTTGCTTTCGTTTTTAGGTAGGGCTGAAAAGTTTCTTGTAGGTGCCAAAATAAATCCCGATAAAGATGAGTCCTAAAAAAAAGTCTTTAGTTCGCGCAAGGTGTGTGTGTGTGTGTTTGTGTGTCAAAATTGAGAAGAATAATAGATTTCTCATCGCCAAAGGTTCAAAAATGGTTATTTCTGACTCGTATAAGCCGTAAAAAATGCATATTGTTTCCATATACATACCTGTTTAGTATAGACCCAATGAAAAAATATCCTGTGTTCGCGCGTTCATGTCAAAGTGATAATCGTTACATTCACAAAATATTAGATATTTTCAACTATTACAAGCTCAAAAATGGATATTTCTGATCGGGATAAGCGGTAAAAAATTCATATTGGTTTCAAATATATACCTGCTCACTATAGACCCAGTGGAAAAAAATTATGTGTTCGCGCGTTCATGTTAAAGTGACAGGTAATCGTAAAATTCGCAAAATATCAGATATTTTTAACGATTAAAAGCCCGAAAATGCTTATTATGGATATGCACAATCGGTAAACAATGCATATTTTGTCCGCATACGAGGGGATGTATAACCATTTTTGAACTTGTAATTTCGCGAATTTTACTATACTATCAATGTCACTTTAACACGAACGCGCGAACATTGGACATCTTTCGATTGGGTTTATACTAAGCAGTTACATATGTGGAAACAATATGCCTTATTTACCTCATATCCGGGTAAGAAATATAATCTCCTTTGAACATATAACCACCTTGCGCGAACAAAAGACATTTTTTAATGACTCATCTTCTTCGGGAGTTATTTTGGCACCTACCAGAAACTTTTTAGCCCTACCCAAAAATGAAAATAAAATATTTATTTTTTTCGATACGTCCTAATCTACAGCCTAATCTATTCAAACGATTCACACAAAATTTTAACGAGAAGTCGGTAGCATCAACTTCCCGATCTGCATTGTGAGAATTTTCGATATCTGGAACAGTTTTGCTTCCTCATAGAGGGATTTTTGTAATAACCCGACTGATATCCAGGTCTGATATGGTTTTGAGCTAGATCGACCATTTAGAAGTAATTTTTTTTTAGACATGAAAAAAACTTTTTTGATATTCAAAATACAGAAATACGATATCTAGTGTATTTGCTCACGTCTTCGAGACGCACCGGTTGTCCAATCGAAGAACCTTTCACGGCCTACCATAACCTACCAATATCGTTTTTAAATTTCTTAACCAAATTATTTACTTTGTTGATGATCACTCTGATTTTCTGAAAATGAGATTTTCGGTAAGATAGAAACATAAGCTTGAAAAATATTGAAAGTTAACCGTTTTTTTTTTCTTTCAGTAGAGACAAACCTCCCTCTATGAGGAAGCTACTTTATTTGATTTCTATGAAGAAGAAAAATGCTCATAATAACATCCATAGTACTTCGGAGAGGTATTCCAAATTTCACCTGTTATGTGAGTTCTGAATTTTTATTATTTACACTTAATAGGTAAAATGCTAAAAACTATTCAAGACATCAAAAATTCTTACAATATATATCGATAATGTCTTGCTGCAGATTTCTCCTTTAAATTTGGTGTCAATCGGTTGGATATATTAGATCGCAGACATGAGCACATGTGAAAAAATCGAGTTTTCAATATATAATATAATTAACTAAAGTATTTTTTCTAAAATATATATTTATAATATGTTTCCATACATTTATAGGTAAAATATTAGGCAAAAAGTTAAGATAAAAGCTAATTATTTTCTAATGATCGTATAAAAAGTAAATTTCTAACTGATCACCTGTACAGCCAAATCTGTCCAACATAATGACAGAAATTTTTTACGAGAAGTCTGTTGTAACATATTCTCGATATATATTCCAAGAACTTTTGATATCTTGAATGGTTTTTACAATTTTACCAACTTACCTCGTCTTTGAAGTTTTATAATTTACACTAAATACGTAAAATCTTCAAAACTATTCGAGATATCGAAAATTTTTGCAATGCGTATTAAGAATATGTTGCCACAGACTTCTCATTAAAATTGGAGGACAAATCAGGGTCTAAGTTATTTTTGAATGGTTGACTAGTCAGCTGACAATTTTAATTGAAAACGGTTGAGAATTGCGCCGACAATTAAAAAAAGGTGCAAAATACATTCGTATTTATGAATTTATTTTATTATCCTCATTACAGGATTATAAGTCGAATGCTTTTTTTATGTTAGGCTCATTTGTGTTGTCTTTTGAATATTACAAGACAATTTCAAACTGTTCCAGGAGTACCACCTTTTGCTTGTGCTGTAATTCCTATTTTTAACCAATTTTACCCAAGGTAGAACGAGAAAAGAATGGTTGGAAATTGATTGATGTGGTTAGGATAAAGAATATACATTTTCCTATGGGCATTAGTCAGTTTGTGTATTTATGTGTATACCGTGATGTACGATGGCATTGTGAAGCTCTCCACCTGGGTTGACCGTGTCGGGGCGGTGTTGTGGGACAAAAATATTGTTTGAATTTAAGCCACACGTGATTCAAGATTGATCTACGTATACATGTGTAACGACCCTAGAACCGAACGAGTGACGTTTACCCTGAAAGGGATTTGGCTTAATGGTATAATTATAATAATAATAATCTTCGACTCAGAACCTGGCGCCAGTTGCGCGTTATCCTTCCGGATCTGAAGGCCGCTCTGCGTCCTTTCTGACGAATTGGGTCACTCGGTTATGGAGTTGTGAAAATAAAGGGCTCTATTGTATTCTCGAAGTCCTTCCCGCATCGTCAGTCTGACGCGTGCAAAATGTACTAGCGATTGTGGTCATCTCGGCATTGAGGCTATGGGACGCGTCTTCTCTGGTTACGTAAAAAGTCATTATGCGTTAGACCTGACCCAGTCTCGGTGGACTGTTGTATATACGATCTTGTTTTCGTACCAACCTGGTGCAGCACAAGTAGATGTCATTGGGAGTTGCACGAAATGCAGTTGGGCGATTTATAAACGCTCGGAATCGACCCGATTTCTCGCGCGGTTGCGAATTCCGTAAGGTTAGGACCGGTTCCTCGAAATATTGGTGCCGGTCTGACCAGCGCGCGGGTCAAAGAACGGCCTTGCCTCCCTCTCCACTCCTCCTTCACCAATAACCTCTCTCCTGATGTCTCCCTTTTCGCGTCCTCGCGTTCCGTCCCTTCTCCACGACTTGACTCGTCTCGCCAAACCATGCCACATCTCCTTATCCTCTTCAGTGGCGTAGATCTTCATGGGCTTTTTCTCCATGACATTTCTTTAAATTATTTTATTCTTTGAACACCAAATAATTTATCTGAAATAGTTGTAAAAATAAACCGGAAAAACTTCATGAATCTCGAATTGGATCTCGGAAACCGAGAGTCTAAACTCATCCTGACATTTACTTAGATAGAAAACCATTTTAGTTTTTAAATAGAAGTAACCAATCCTAACAAATGCTTCTGCTCTTACAATTAATAATTACAGTTGAAAATAGATATGCTTATAAGATCATTTTCTGCAGAATAACAATCTAAAGGTGTGTAGGTTTAAACTCATTTGTCGGCTTGAACAAGTAGACGTAGCTTCAAATAATTCAAAAAGAATAATAAAAAGTAACGAGGTCTTTGTGTTAAGGACTTTTCTGTGTCTACGCTGGTGTTCATCTTCAAGATACTAACACTCAGACGAACATGCGCCTCTTGTTATTGGCGTACACATGATGAGCGTACGCGAGCGAAACATTGTTTGCGCAAGACTCTCTGGCCGGCGTGGCCGCCAAAAGTGAAATCGAGAGATGGAACATGCGTCTCAGTACTTACTTGAAATGGGAAGTGAGACTGAATCTTGTCTTTGCTCCTGGGACTATATTTCTCAGACAGTTAATCTCAATGTCTTGACCTGGGATTTTCTAAACTAGCCTCTTTGATAAATGTTCTCCAGCGGTGTCATAATGAGGATATAACATATTTTTTACTGTAGGAATCAAAACAGAAATATCAGGCAACACAACAAATGTCAGTTGATCAAGATTGTTTCACAAGAAATCTGAGCGAACAGTTCCAACTAACGTCTTATTTGTGCGAAAGCTAAAAGATTTACATGAATTTATTTACCATCATACTTGGCGTAGTTTAGGGTCACTTAAATTACTTCATTCGCAAAAAAAATACAACTCAACACTACTGCAAAATATAACATTCTCTTGTGGAATTTTCGGAGTCAAACGGAAAGAGAATTAATGCGTCCAAATCCGTCTTCATCCGTGAAATCTAATTAGTCTGACTCCTAATTTCAATACTTGTATCAACATATCGTAAATGAATCTTTCGTCTACAAAAATAGCCCAATCAGATCCAATCCGGGTGAATCGAGCTCTATAAAACAAAATCACTCTTCCAAAAAATGTATTAAAATCGTTCAGAATCATTCAGAACGACTTAAGTCACCTGGAAATGTGGTTGATTTTACAAAAATAATAAGAAGAATCACCGGTCAGAAAGGTATTGGTACTCAAAACATTTATTAATATATAATAATAGAAATGAAGTTGATCCGACTTAATGGTGATATTATCAAAACTTAGAATCCAGGTGGCAGAGAATAACATTTGCTCGAAGGCACCCAAATTTGGTTCATATCTTTGTAAAATGAAGAGAGCATTATGCACACAAGTGCACTCAGGAAAAGTTACCTATATGTGAAATCTTTGGAAGTGGGAGGAGTAATCTCAAGTAATAATAATCCTATAATTTATACATTATGGTGTAATTGTAAATCTTCGATAACGTTTTATTAAACAATGGTCAAGTCGTTAGTCTCACAATCAAGGTATTATCACGGGATGTAGAATAATATATATGTACAAATCAGCCCAGCTGCATAACAATGAGAACTTTTTTTCTTCAATGCATTACAACATAAAGGTGCCTAATCATATTTTTTAAAGAGAGAACTTGGATATTCACAAATAGCACTCTTCTAATCTTCACGCTGTATTACGCGCCACTGAGAATGATACCCACTAAATTCAAAGGCGACAAACTTTGATCCAAAAGTGGATTCATTCCTTGCGGTGCGAAAAACAGTTCACAAATACATAACTACTCAATTGAAAATTACTACCGCATTTACACCATCTTACCTAGATATCAATTGTTTTGCAAACTGCAACAAATTGATCCACCTTGGGATCAGTATTTGATGCCTTGGGATTTACAGTGTGAAAACTTGTTTGGATTTTTTTACCGACAAGTGTCAAAATTAGATCCTGCTTACCGATTACATAAACAAGAATAATTCCACCCTTTTATAAAAGCAGAATCAGTCTTCTCTGATCATGATTTGTCGCGTTCGATCGCGTTTCTTGGTGACATGACGCGACGTTGGTGTCAAGGTCTTCAATAGATGAACAGTCTGCAGCCTATGTCGAGATTTATAGGGTCATTTGCAAATACGTTACAAGGACAAGTAACACCAGAGACAGAGTGCCATCTCCTGAGTTTAGTAACCTACGATCCCATCTCCCTAGAATATACAGGAATGTTAAAATATCTTCTTTCCTATTGATAAATCCATTCATTCGAGATTCGTTTCTCCCACAGAAAGGTCACACAATGTCTTACACAACATTCTAGCATTTCCAAGTACTTTCTTTCAAGAAATGAGTTTTCATTGTTCTTTAATAACAAATCTGGTACTACTAACTTAATATAGTATAATGAAACAGAATCTTGTAGTTCTTCCAAATAAATCAAGTTTTGGTGCAGGTTGGCTCTTGAGAACTACTATAAATTATTTGTTCATGGCTACGTGTACCGAAATTTCGGTACAAATAAGGGGACCTAGAAAAGGGGCTATTTGTACCGAAATTTCGGTGTATGTAGCTGTTTTTTTTTCGGTACACGTAGACACTTCCAACTTCTTAATTTACAAAAATTTCCTCTGAATGTAATTTAATTGCATATTGAGAAATAAATATACACTTTGTTTTCAGGAGCTATGCAGGGTGAAGGCGTAACCTTAAGTGTGTGGAGTATTGCCAAACATGCAACAGTGTCTTGTATCATTACAGGATAAGTCAGTAACGAGTTATTCCACTATTTAAGATCATTCATAATATTCAAGGACATGTTTCGTTATCTGACCCACCTAAGTTGCATTTGCAAGCATTGGAAAGGCGCACCGATTCTAATGGTATAGTGTTCGAGAGCAGTATGTGAGTTTAACAAAAATGACTGTGTGTTGCAACAAGCCCCAGAACACAGGTTGGCGTATGTGTGTGTAATGGAGTGGTAAATTATTCCTAATACAGAGCTCGGAATCTACAAAAAGCATTAAAGACAATCTCATTTCACGCGATAGACCGTCTCAAGAGAGCTTTTGAGTTCAGTGTGTAGTCTAATTGTGCGCCAATTACCAGCCTAAAGCGACATATCCGAACGAACAAATCTTATAATTCGCTCTTTGGAATTTCATCATTTCAGAATTAGAGGGCGTTCATTGTGTACATATGCACAAGTACACATATTTCTTTGCATGTAACTTTATGTCAGTCCGGAAAGTAATGCTCTTATCAAGTGCAATTTTCAATTCAAAATAAAAATATATTATTTTAGTGCTACAGTTTGAATAATTCTTTATCAGCATCAGCTTTTCCCAATTTTAAATGTCTTTAAATTGAGAAGTTTAAAAAAAACGTTATCCTTCGGAATAAATTGACATATTTTACAGGTGGAGGAAATGGACTTGAAAAATGCAACCCTCAGTAACCGCCGGGTCATTTGGATACCCATTACGCAGTCAGTGCAATGGTACATATTAGTCCTATACAATGGAGAATAAAGTGCAAAAAATACTTGATTCCTGATCTCACGTGAGGAAAAATTAGGTACCACTTGATACACTGTTAGAAAAATATAATGTAGTAATTTTAGTAAAAATGTAATCGAAGCCATTTCGCTAGCTAATATACATCATAGATGCAAAACTTAAAATTAATTGATGAAAATAATCTTTGAATTCATTCATTCATTCTCTTTATCTACATTGAAGCTGCTATGTTCTCACTCGCTATTCGTGTGTTTTGTCTAGTGATTTTGACTTTTTTATTATTTAGTTTGAAAATCTTAAAAATGCCTAAAAATATTCCCGTAAAACTCAGAGTAATTTCATCATTTTATTGATATATACGCATGTTATTGATTGGCCTCAATCATATCAATCATTTAGTAATTATTTCATACAATTTTATTTATGTATTTCTTATTACAAAGAATATTGCTTCAAAATCTCATTTAGGTATGTCTGAAGATATATTTAACAAATATAAAATTTTAATAATACTTTTTAACCCCCCAAATAAATGAAATAAAAGTGGTTTTTAATGACAGTATTCCTAGAGTTCAAGATATTTTTGATAAACCATGCTGTATCTCCTAAAATAATAGAAATTTTAACAATATTGTTTCCTAAACTATCAGGTGTTATTGAAATCAAGAATTGTTGCCCTACGCTCAAACGGCTCGAATCTTTTAACAATGGGTCGCACGGTGGTTGCCAGCATCGCCAGACCTTCCTGATGTTGGAAGAATAGAGCCGATCGTGCGGGAGGTTACTTTTACTTGCCTTACATAGCGCGACCTTCCCATTGTTAAAAGATTGGAGAAGGTTGTGAAAAATTAAAATTTTGTAAAATATTATTAAATGTTATTTTAATAGGTTGCGTTAGCTTTGTTATATTATTGTGGGAAATTGAAAAAATAGTAACAAATCGGTAAATATTTTCAATTTCAGTTGAACTTTAGAGATTTATTTTTTTACTGAATTTTTAATTTCGTGAAAAATCGAAAAATTGTCTCTAATTTTTCCCCTCTATCGGCCCTAAATGAGGAAGGAATATGTAAAGATGTTATCACAGTCTAACCTAATTAATTCTGAAAACGAAATACAGCATGACCCCGAACCAATCAAGAGTTTCTACAGAAACTAGAAAATCTTGAAGTGATGGAGTTTCGAAAAAGTACTACAGAACGTGAAAAAGGCATGGAATGTTGAAAAAGTAACTGGAAATTTTTTGTGTTACCTCTTTTAAAGTTTCAATAATTTTTTTAGCACATTCTGACCATATATTTAAACTGCAACTGCAACATAAATCTCAAGGAAAGGTGGGGTAGGGTCAGCTGTTGTGTGACGCCCATGTTAAAGTTAGATACACTAAAAAAAGAAAACCAAAGACTTAAGATGGTCACAGCCCAATATGTGTATGTAATACCAACACCTTAAGGTGAGATCCGAACAGAATCCGAATTAATCTCGGAAAAGTACATAGAAAAATTTTCAGATGTACCGACTCAAGGATTGAACCAAATCCCTTTCAGAGGAAGCGTAAATCGTTCGGTTCTGCTCTCGTTATACCACCGGGTATCAAGAAATTTACATGGTATGGGCAAGTAAGGGATGTGTAGGCGAGGGAAGAGACTTTAGATCAATCTAGAAGTCGCGTGTTGCTTATTCAAACAGCATGCTCGTCCGACAACACCGTCACTGATCAATCTGTCTAGAAATCATCCCAGGTGGAGAGCTTCAGAAAGCCATCTTACGTCACGGTTCACACATAAATTCTCAAACTGACTAATAAGCTTATAGGAAGGTCCATGCTATTTACCCCAGACACATCCACTAAGTAAAGCTCTCCACGATGACTCACAAGTATCCAAAAGCTTTCGTTACCGATTTCTACACGGAAAAAATAAGTTGTCGAAACTTCACTTGACTAGTCAACCATTATAGGATAGGCCACTTTTTCTTTAGAATCTCGTATAATTTTGATTAAAGAACCGCAGACTTCATCGAAAAAGTGAAAAAAGTCATCGAATTATTGGAAGACAATCTACGAACATCAGTTTTCGAATTTTTATTTAGCAGATTTTGACAAAGTTCAAGGCAAACATTCAATTGTTCATAAAAAGTCCTCCAGATTCCAAATGATTTGGAATACAATAACTCTAGCACAGAAACGAATAACTGATTTATAAGTTGTCGAAGAATTCGTTGACTGTCTTCTACATATCAACCCGGGTAAAAATATTTGGTCTTGGTTTTGTCTTGAATGTCTTCGATATGTCTCGAATATGTCTCCAAGACAGTGATATCTGGCTCCGTCTCACCAGCTAGACATTGGAGATACCCGGGTAAAAAAATTTTGGTATGGGATTGATCTAGGAAAACATCTGTGAAATCGTATGGGAGTGATCTCTCAGATAGTATAGTAAAAGTATGCCATTTGAGACGATCCCATACTTCATGTATATTTGAATGAAGTATAGTGGATGTATAGCTCAAATATTGGTAAAGTATAACAATGTATAGTTGAAGTATAGGGGAAGTATTTTTAAAGTATATCTGAGAAGTATAGCTGCAGTATAGATAATGTATAGCTGATGTTCAGTCAAAGTATAGCTGAAGTATATCTTTTAAGTATAGCTCAAGTATGTACTTCATGTCTAAAGTATAGAAAAAGTATGGCTACAGTAGGTACAGCCATATCGTTGCTGATGATAGATAATCAGATATCTGAAATACATGAAAATAGAAATCCAGAATCATGATTTTCATAATTTCAAAGGATATTGTTTAAAAATTCTAAAATAATTAAAATGCTATTAATATTATGTTTATAGGATTCAAAGATTCTGGATCTCTTACCAATATATATGACATAAGAGTCATATAAGTAGTCCGTTATGTATCCGTTGAATATTTTATATCCTCACGAACAATATTCAAAATATAGTTGACTTGCGAAATCAATTTCAATCGCGAACTTTTGAAATTTTTAGACGAGCTGTCATTCATGATACATTGTGTTTTATCACGTTGCTAGGATATCTTGAAGAACAAATGAGTACAATTCTATGTCCGATACTTCTGCCATACTTAAGTATAAATGAAGTATAATCTGTACTTCTGCTATACTTAAGTATAGATGAAGTATATCCTATACTTCAGCTATACTTAAGTATAGAAGAAGTATATCCCATACTTCAGCTATACTTTAGCTATACTTTAGATATACTTCAGCCATACATCAGCTATACTTTAGATATACTTTATCTATACTATTTCAATATACTTGAAGTATGGGATCGTCTCATTTACCATACATTTTTTATACTTTGGGAAGTCAATGATTGATCACTCCCATACTTATGATTTTTACTCGGGTATACAGGCTTTGCTTGCATTTATGACTGTTGACTGAGCCAAGACAATACCAGGTTGACTTGTTTCAAGACAAGAAGTGTAAGTCCTGATAAATATAACGAATTGCTCTTAAAAAAAATTATATTGCCAGTTTGTGGCTTTAACATTTGCCAGGGTCGAAAGTAAAGAAGTTTTAGTTTGTAAATTTTATTGTCCATTATACTCCGGCCTCTATAAACTATGGACCCAACAGGCAGGGCCTGCCATTTCCAGGAATCAGGTAGCTAGGTGAGGACCAAGCAGTTGACATCTGCTGAGGATTAAAATCTTACAACCGATAAAACTTGTAATTTTGTAATAAATAATTTTTAAATAAGAAATTCGGAACCTGTCTGTCTCAACAACTGCAGGCATATAAAATTTTTGATGAAAAGATTAAAACTGTCATTTTCTAGAAGTATCTAGTGAACTGTTGGAGATAGGAAAAAATGGACAACATTTTTAGATTCGCCATCCAAACAACATAACTATTGCAGACAAATGAAATTATTAACACATAAACAATAAATACCATGAAGATAAATAATTTAAACATTCTATAAAGTTTGAAGCGGATTAGTGATGACCCTCAAGACATAAATTTGTGTCTTCAAGTTAAAAATATTCGTCCTAAGACATCAAGAATACTCTGGTTCCGTCTCACGAGCTAGACATACAGAATGACTTGGAATTGTCTTGGACTGGTCTTTACCCAAGACAAAATCAAGACCAAATATTTTTACCCGGGAATATATTCACAATGTACAGTCACATTGGATGCTCAGGTCAAGTGGTATATGTATCAGTCTGAATGGAGTCGCGGTCACCGGCAATGAACAAATGAGCGCGGATTTAAATTTGACTTTTCACTGACATTTGTGCAAAATATTCAATGTGTTAAGTTAGCCGTGGGGTCTAGTGGTTAGGGATAAGTTCCGTTCGATAGGTGTTAGGTAGTTCGAATTCCGCCGCAAAATTTCTTTCGATTTTTCATAGGTTCGTGTGTATCTGTAAAAATAAAAAAACGTAAACGTGAGTCTATTTGAATAACAATGTAGTAAATATAACCGCGGAATATATTTTTTTTTTAACTTGGCAATACTGTTTTCTAAAAACTCGTTAGGAGTCATCGAAAGTTTCATTGACTGGCTTCGAAGCATTAGTGTATCAGTGTTTCAAGAACTCTATTCGTCTGGTCTTCACATTTTCATTGAAATTATTTTGTACTTTCGACAACTCTTTCTACTTTTTAAACATTTATCAATCAAGGTTTGTAAGACGATTCTTCGAATTGATGACATACTTTTAACCCTATCCTAGAGTGGTTGACTCAGTCATTCAAAATTTCAACAACTAATTTTTTCCGTGTATCACCCCGCTGACACTCTTCGTCACACATTTCTTATAAGCAATTTTTTAGCTAGTTCATACCTATCCTGATCCTATAGTGCAAAAGTTGTCAGAAATAAGCGTTGAATTCCTAATTATAGAATGTTTACATTTTCAAGGCGGAGAAATTTCTTTGCGATATTTTTTTTCTATATCCACTGAACTTGTCCAATTGACCGGTTGGGTGCAATAACGGTGTTCTTTCCCTTTCAGAAGTAAATTTTACTTTATTTGTTCTTGATGAAGTTACACACAAAACAAATAAAAAATGAGAGACTTATAAAAATGCAAGAGTACTGTTACTGCACTAAACTGCTCAATTTCAAAATGATTTTGAAAATTTTTTACCGTAAGATATTGAAAACCGTGAACATAAATTTTATATAATATTTAAGGCTTCTAATTTGATATTGTACAATTCCAGATACTAATTTAAGTCGTCATTAGGAGAATTGATGATCCCACATACAGTATACTCCGGTATCTGCAGGGTAGCGCAGAGACTCGCAGTCGCCTAAGTAGGAGACACAATAATGCGTGTTAAAATACGTGTGGAGGAGAGCTGGATCATATTGAGAGTGTGGATAGCAGGCGTGTACTTGAAGTGTATTAAAAAATGTATTTAAATGAGTGTATTTAAAAATTCGGCGGTGGAGTAGACGTAGCCTGCCTCGACTTCTCATGAAAAGTTTTTTTGGTCCCGGAATTTTACATCTTTCTAATTTATTTATTTATCATTGATGAACAGTGAAATTTTCACAGAAGTTAATAAGTAAAAATCCCTTCTCTTGTCCAGTGAAATATTAAGATAAGGAACAGTAGCACGGACAGGCAAGCCTTCCCCAGGCATCACGGGAAGGCTTGCCCGTCAGTGCCACAGTTTCACAGTATTATTATTTCACTGGGTAAGTGAAATAATTTTCTTGATGAAGGCTTGCCCGTCTGTGCCACTGTGGTGTGCTCTGAATATTTCACTGGGGAAGTAATGCCCGGGAAAGACTTGCTTGCATATGTCAGTCTCATGGACATAATATTTTCTGGGAAAGTAATACCCAGGGAAGACCTGCCTACGAGACTTTGACAGCGATGAGTGGAAGAACGAGCCTTGCAAATGGTGGATGAGATGCCCGTGTTTACGCTGAAAGCGGGAGAAGCGAATAAGCGATGCCTGGAGATGACTCTATCTTTGGGAATATGATGCCGGGGTAGACATTCATTTAGCGGGAAAGAATTGCCCTATGGGGCATTATTTCTCAACTGCCCCAACTTTAAAAGTCATGTTCTTTGATTTTCTTCAAATTCAGGGAATATGTTCACCTACCCAATAGTACTTAATCGAAAAATTTATAGATCACAAAAACCACCCCTCTCCAAGTGATGGGGATGACATTTTCAACCCCAACGCCTGCACAGGTATTTTCAAAAGCTTGTAACTTTCTTTCTATTTTATCGATTTAAATTTTTTATGAGGGTTTTCGAAAGGATATTTCTTACTCTTTTATTATACTTTATTAA
>CAKNXH010053870.1:0-11644 GCA_932178445.1 Andricus quercusramuli | reverse complement strand
AAATCCACCAGCTGGACAAGGATTTAAAGAGAAAATCCTCAAACTGAAATAGGATTTATATTTGAAATCTACCAGCTGGATAAGGATTTAAAGAGGAAATCCTCAAACTGAAAAAGCATTTATATTTTAAATCCACCAGCTGGACAAGGATTTATATTTGAAATCTACCAGCTGGACAAGGATTCAAATAGGAAATCCTCAAACTGTGAAAGGATTTATATTTTAAATCCACCAGCTGGACAAGGATTTAAAGAGAAAATCCTCAAACTGAAATAGGATTTATATTTGAAATCTACCAGCTGGACAAGGATTTAAAGAGGAAATCCTCAAACTGTGAAAGGATTTATATTTTAAATCCACCAGCTGGACAATGATTTAATGAGAAAATCCTCAAACTGAAATAGGATTTATATTTGAAATCTACCAGCTGGACAAGGATTTAAAGAGGAAATCCTCAAACTGAAAAAGGATTTATATCTGAAATCTCTCAGCTGGACAAGGATTCAAATAGGAAATCCTCAAACTGCAAAAAGATTCAAATTTGAAATCCGGCAGCTGGAATTCTCTAACTGAAAAAGGATATACCAGCTGAAAATGTATTTGGAACTGGAATCTACCATCTGGATTTCAAAGGATTTCAAGAAACTTGGTAGGTTTTTTATTGCAATGCCAAAGTTTTTAAGAAATTTTAAAGATTTTATAAAATTTGAAATTATTCAAAGATCTTTTAGGGTATTTCACCTAATTCTGAAGAACTTCAGGGAATAAATGTCATTTCATTCTACTGGTTTTGTACAGGTTTTAACCATTTCAAGGGAGATCAAGAAAGGATTAGAAAATTTTTAAATTATATTCAAATATTCAAAAAGATTAAAAAATTTTCAATTTCAAGGGATTGCAATAATATTTGCAAGATGAAAGGAATGTCAGGCAATTTTACAAGATTTTAGGGATTGATCGGATCTCCAAGTATTTCAAAGATTTTAGGGATTTCACAAGATTTGATGAATTTTTAACGAAATAGTTGGATTTTTATCCAAGAAAGATGAAACTTTTTTTCCAAAAACAGATGAATTTTGGATGAAAAAAAAAAAACATTTTTTTTTTAGTTGAATTTTCATCCAAAAAAGCTTTCCATTCGTTTTTTAATACAAAAATATCAATTTCAAACGAAAAGTGAATTTTCTACAAAAGGGTGAATTTTCAACCAAAAGTATGACTTTTTAACCACATAGTTTTATTTTCAACCAACCAGTTGCATTTTCATCCAAGTAAGATGAAATTTCTCTTAGAACAGGTGAATTTTTGAATAAAAAAAATAATTTTGAATAGTTGAATTTTCATCCAGAAAAGATTTCAGTTATTTTTTCAACACCAAAATATCAAATTTAACCAAAAAGTATTTTTTCCGTATAAAAGTTAAATTTTCAACGAAACAGCAGAATTTGTAACCAAAGAGTATGACTTTTCGACAAAATTTTTGAATTTTAAACCAAATAGTTGCATTTTTGTCCAAGAAGGATGAAAAATTTCTTCTATAACAGATGAATTGAAAAAAAACTTCAGAAAAATAGATAAATTTTCAACCAAACAGATGCATTTTTGTCCAAGAAAAATGAAAATTCTACTAAAACAGGTGAATTTTCAAATCAAATAGACAAATTTTCGAAAAAAATATTTTTCATCCAAAAAAAATTTCAGTTGACTTATCAGCAACAAAATATGATTTTTACATGAAAGGTTTTGGTTAAAAATTCATTTTCTTGGTTGAATAATCAAATCTTTTTGGTTTTGAAAATTAATCTCTTTTGGTTGAAGATTCATATTTTTTGTGAAAAATTTATTTTTTAACTGAAAATTTAATTTTTTCACATTTGATAGGAAAATGTCTTTTTTGAGGTTGAAAATTCAAATATTAATTCTAAAAAATATATATTTCCTTTTAAAAATTAATAGAAAAATAAAAAAATTGATTTGAACTTTGTTTTATTTCAAAATTAGTTTCTTCAATTGGAAATGTGACTTTTTTTATTTTTGTTTCATCTTTTTGGCTGGAAATTCAAGAGTTTGGAGGAATTTTTTTATCTGTATTGACTGAAAAATTTGTATTGGATGAAAATTGACCTTTTTTTTTTGAATCTGTTTTTTATTTAATTTTAAGTTTAACTTGTCTATTTTTAATTGAAAATTGAAATTTTTTAGTTACGTATCACAGTATTTGTTTCAAAATCTGTCTTTTTTTAGTAAAAATATATTTTGTTGTTGAAGATTCATTATTTTAGTTAATAATTTACCTGTTTGGTTTATCATTTAACTCATTTTCAACAGAAAATATTTAACGTCTTTTCAGACTAGATGAAACTACGAAAGTAAAATTATTTTAAATCATTTTTTCTGAAAAAAGATCTTCCGCTCTGCTGGAAATCAAAAAACAGAACTACTGTTTTACGGTCAGGAGTTTTTTCATTAAGCTACTAGAGAGATCGGGCCAAGAAACTTTTTTCAGAAATACACACACTATTTTGCTAGATGGTACAAATCAAAATTTTGAAGAAATCTGTATTATCATTGAAGAATAACATAAAATATTTAACGTCTTTTCAGACTAGATGAAACTACGAAAGTAAAATTGTTTTAAATCATTTTTTCTGAAAAAAGATCTTCCGCTCCGCTGGAAATCAAAAAACCGAACTAATGCTTTACGGTCAGGAGCTTTTTCATTAAGCTACTAGAGAGATAGGGAGAAGAAACTTTTTTCAGAAATACACGCACTATTTTGCTAGATGGTACAAATCAAAATTTTCAAGGAATCTGTATTATCATTCGAGAATAACAGAAAAAATTCAACATCTTTTCAGATCTTTTTCAAGCAAAAAAACATTTAAAATAATTTTTCGCATAGCCTCATCGAGTCTGAAAAGACTTTAAATATTTTCTGTCATTCTCTGGTGATAATACAGATTCCTCGAAAATTTTGATTTGTACTAGTAGTCTTGCGCGCGCCAGGGCGCGCGCCTACTAATTTTTTTATGAGAAAGAATAAACCAAATACTTATTTTTTCTATTATTATTATACCATTAAGCCATTTCCCTTTCGGGGTAGGCGTGACTTGCTCGGTTGGAAAGTAGTGGGATAGGTATATAGGTGTAAAGTAGGTCGTTATATGGTATAAGGTAGATAGGTATGTAGGTATATGTGTTATGGTATAGATATTTTAGATTGATCTGGAGTTTTCGTGTTATTTATTCAAATAAAACGTCCACTCCGCAACACTGCTCCGACCCAGGTTGCTGATCAATCTCTCTAGCGATCACCCCAAGTGAGGAGCCTCACAAAATTATTATGTATGGTTCCCCACCTGGGCCCATTAGTATCCAAGGTCTTTGTTTCAGGCATCATTCACTCTATTGTCACTCTGTTTATAAACTATTTGTCGCCACATATTTCTGTCCTGGCATACTACTCTAGCTTCATTTACGTCCATGCATTTCTTCATGCAAGCTCTTCTGTTCCTATGACTTCTTATGTCTCTTCGGATCAATGTCTCATTTACAGATTCTAACCATTCTTTCGGCGGTCTACCTCTGGGCATTCTGCCATTTACTTTACCTTTATATACTTGCTTCGTCAGTCGTTCATTTTTCATTCTTTACTATTCATATTTGATTAATGTTGAAAAATATTTGTACAAAATAATGATTAGAAGGCACGAAACTCACTACAGGATGATGTACGTAGCCTCCAATAAGGAGTTCCTTTTCATTTTTGTTCTTTGTTAAAGCTAAAGGAGTAACAGGTTTCTCATCATTTATTTTTTGGTAAATTCTGCCATCGTTATCATCTTGAAAGAATTGTGAATATAATAATAATTCAATTTATTATAATTGGCTCTTAAATTTGTCTAACACTTAACTTATTTGTAAATTATACCGCCGTAATACATTTTTTATTTTATAAATTAAAAGAAATGTTATTTCTAAAGTAAATTGTGAATAATTCGTTATAACATGTACATGAGCATATAAATTTCAAATTGATAAATACTACGAATAGTATTAATTTTCATGATTATATAAGTTTTACAAAGTTGAAAAAAATAAATGATACATAGAATAATGGCAGTAACTACCAATCTTTCAGTTTTTAAGGAATATGATAACAAATTTTTAAGTTGTCTATTTGCTCAGCAATTATTGCTTTCATACTCTATAGTAATCCATTCACCACTAATATTTTATTATGCATTGAGAGATGTAGTGAACTTTTTCTATGAAAAATTAATTTTCTAATTTTTATTGTAAATGATGCACGTTATTACGAAAAAGTAAAATGTATTTTAGTATAACTTTTTTATACATGAACATTTTTATCGTATCTGTTGTTCACGTAAAAATGATAAAATTCTTCTATTATATAAGAAGAAAATTATCCTGTGGAAAGAACTTTCCAGGCCTTTATAAAAGTTACAGTATTTTTCTTATCAAAAGCTAAATTTAACAAAAGCTTTTCAAAAATATATATTTTGTTTTATTTTGCGAAAATCTGTTTTCAATTTTTTTTAGAATAATTTTTTCTAACGTTTCGCATAATTTACTTTTAAAAAATATTTCTCCTTGATATATTCTGCGACTGTACTTGTAGAACATGTATAATTTTACACGGATTCTTTCTATAAAAAAAATGTATGTAAAATATTTCTCATAAAATGATTGAAAGTATAAAGTATAAATTTTATTTTTTAAATCCGCATATGTTAGATAAGTAATAATACAGAAACGTTGCTCAAAGCATTTGGTTTACGTCGCCGGACATACGTTTTTATATCTATTTTTAGTAAGCATTGTTTTCATCTCACAGTTTAATTTCTTATAAAATTCTTCCTCGTTATCATAGTTTAATTCTCGTTCTAAAATATAGATAATATCTTCCATGTGTAAAAATATTAATGTGTAAAATTTAACTGCTCCATTTGTGGTTAAAAATTGATCTTTCTGGTTCTAAATTCAAATATTTATGCAAAAAAATTCGAAGCAAAATAAAATATAAATCAAAAATTAATCGAATCGAATTTGAACTAACATCACATCCATTGTTCAAAATACTCAGATGGAGATTTATTTCATTTGTCAAAAATTCATATTTTACTCAAAATTCTTCCTCTCTGATAGATAATTAAACTTCTTGATTGAAAATTCATCTTTTTGAGTAAAAATTTTAATATTTTGTCGAACCTTCAACAGTTTTGTTGAAAGTTTATGTTTTTGGCTTGGAATTAAACATTTTTCATGCCATATTTGTTATTATTAGAAAATTCATCTTGGTTGATGAATTCATGTTTTTGATTTGAAAATAGTGTCTTTAGTATATTTTTTTCAAAATATTAGCAAAACAGCGTCATCGCTTAGAAAAATTGAAAACTGAGAATTGAAAGAATTGAAAATTTCATTTCATAAAACTTCAAACAATTGCAATTGGGAATTAAAAAATGGAAATGAATTGGAAAAATAATATTAAACTCCAAAAAATGTAATTTATTTGAGTAATTTCAAAATGATTTTGGAAAAATACAAAGGAATTCAAAAGAATGTGAATAAATGTTGAAAAATTAAAAATGAGTTCAAAACATTTCAAGACGAGTTAAACACAAACTGAAAACTTAAAAAATATCTATATTATAATAAATAAATAAATGAAAAATAAATAAATAAAATATAAATATCTATCTAATAATAACGACAAAAATATAATAAAATATCCATTAAACTGAATAGAATTATTGACCTAATTTAAAAGAGTTCAGGTCAATTAACAAAATTCGAAAGAGATGATAAAATAATTCTGAATGAATTAGTAATAATTCAGGATGAATTCAAATTAATTGCAAAACATATTTGAAAATCTCTGCAAATCTATGAAAACCTACAAAATGCCTCACTTCTTGTGAATCAATTCCTTGAAGTACATTGAAATATTCTGAAATCCCGTGAAATTGTATGAAACTTTATAATATTTTCTTGCATCTTGGATTATTGAAATACCTTGAGAGCTTTTAAAATCCCATAAAATTATTGAAATCTTCGGAAAGTCATAAAATTCATTCAAATATTCTAAAACGATTGAAACCTTGCAAGTCCTATGGAATAGTTTCATATATTCCGAAGTTTTAAAGAAAATCTCTAAACGCGCAGAAAAATTTGTTTATTTCTCCTAAAGACATTGAAATCCTTTAAAATTCCTTAAAAAATCAATAATATCTTGAAAGTGCATTAAAGTCTTTAAAAATACTTTATAATATTTCAAATCCTATCAGGTTACCCAAAATAAATGGAAAATTCCTTGGAATCTTTTGATATACCGAATATACCCTAAAACTTGACATAGGTCCTATTAAATCGATCTATATTTTCAAAATTTTAGGAAACTCTTTGATACAACACCCCATGCACATTTTTTCAAATCTCTCGAGAAAGCTTTAGAATCTTTTTAAACACTCTAAAATATTCCAAATCTTCTGAAACCAATTGAATATTCCTTAGAATCTTTTGAAATTCTCTTAAAGTTTTCAAATCCATTAAAATCTTTGGAAATCAATTGAAACATTTTAAAGCTCTCGAAAATGCTTCAGACCTTTTAAAATACCATAAAATGATTCCCATCCTATGAGCAACATTAAATTACTGAAATCAATAAAAAAAATCCTAGGGTCTTTCAAACTATCCTAAGATATCCAAAATCATTCAGAATATTTTGGAATTCCTTGAATTTTTGTAAGCTCTTCAAAATCCCATGCAATTTATAAAAGCACCCTAAAATATTTCCAATCCTTTGACATTCTTTTAAATTATTGACATCCTTTGATTCTTTAAACATCACTTGAAACTTTTTTGAAATTCCTCAAAATTATTGAACTCTCTTGGAAATACCTTGGAGTCTTTTCAAATTCCTTAAATATTTATTTTAAGATTAATTGAAAGTTGAAACTTTTTGAAGCTTTCGAAAATGCCTTGAAATCTTCCAAAATACTCCCAAATATTTCCAATTCTCTGAAATCAATTATTAATATTATAATTATATATTATGATCAATACATTTTTTATATAATCTATAATCTATCATTTATAATCTTATAATTTTATATAATATTGAAAATATAATTTTTATTTAATAATATATAAATAAATAATGAAAATATAATATTTATATAATTTACAATAATATAATTTTTTATATAATCAATTATAATTATTAATTAGAAATGCCCAAAAATATTTCAAACCTTTTAAAACTTCGAAAATCATTTAAAACTTTTTAAAGCTCTCGAAACTGCTTTGGAATCTATTGAATTACTGTAGAATATTGCAAATCCTCTAAAATCGATGAAAGTACTGAAATCAATTGAAAAATCCCTCGAATCATTAAGAAACCTCCAAAAGTTTTCAAATCCTTTAAATCTTTTTGAAATCCTTCAAATTGTTCAAATCTTTTGAAAATATCTTGGATTCTTTTGAAATACCTTAAAATATTCATAATCTTGAAAAATTCCTCCAACAATCCTTTTGAATCAATTAAATGACTAAAATCAGTTGAAAATTCCTTGAAAACTATTAAAATATCCTAAAATATTTCAAACCTGTTAGGTGTTACTAATTTTAAACAGTAGAATAAGATTGACGTCAGAGAGCGCTAAGATCGACAGCTCGACAGCGCCAACATCGAGAGGTAAACCTCGAGAGAGTCCGCTTCCGACGAGCACAGTGTAAACAGTTATCTGAATAAACATTTATATATTATCCATAAATCCCTGTATTGTTTTCCTTACAAATTCAGAAGTGGGATACGAATGCCCAAAAATACCCACAGTGAACTGTGAAGTGACGGTGCCGCGAAGATAATAATTTATCCCGCAAAAGCTTGAGCTGATTCTGTCGCGTGCCTCGTGTTCGGACACGCTTCTGTTTTAGTTTCTCGGGCTTTCTTGACCCAGAGATACTTCTGTACCTGATGAGCCGTTTACTGGATACGCGAGTGCCAGTGAATTGTGAAGTGATGTTGATGTGAGGAGCATTTTCTTCAGAAATAAAACACTTAGGCTGATTCTGCCGCATACCTCGTGTTCGGACGCACTTCGGTTTTCCAGGCTTCTGTGGCCCAGAGAGACTTCCGATTCCTCCTGAGCCGTTTACTGGATACGCGACTGCACGAGCCTTCTGCTCTGAAAATTTTGCCGAAATAGTTTCGAGAACTTCTGAAAAAGGGGTTCCATAAAGTTTCAACTTGGGGGAATCGTCGCAATGGCGGAATAGTGTACGCCAGTTCGGTTAATGGCGGATCAAAGAGCCATGAATTAGTTCACAAAAGAGAACGCGGTGTGGCGCTTTCAAGTCCGTGCGCGTGTGTTCTCCTATCTAGGTGCCATAGTGTAACTCTTGACTAGTGTAGTGACGTGACGTATGCTATGGATCCCAACAAATTGAAGTGTGTCCAGTTGAAGGAAATATGCACCAACCGAGGATTATCTACCAATGGAAGCAAGGCGGAAATCATAAGACGGTTGCAAGAAGCGGATCCAACAGGCGAGTGGCTCAGGGAAGCCAGTTTAATCGAACAATCCAATGAGAACGACCACGATCGTGATGAGGAGTGGGGGGGTTCATCTCCTCAGAGATCCCGTCAGTTACAGGCACAGAGTGGGAATATCCAGGGGAGAGAAGCCGACTTTTTACGCCGAGAGCACGACTTGATGAGACGTGAGCCTGAACTTGCAAGGCGGGAGTTAGAGCTTTTGCGCGCTTCCCCCGCTCCTATTGTAGTCGAGCGGGCCCCACCTCACGTCAACATAAATACTCTCAAGGACCTTATGAGCTACTTTTCAGGTAGTGAAACAGATTTTCGCAAATGGAAAGACCAATTCACATTACTGAAGTCAACTTACAAGCTGGATGACGATTATGGACGACTTTTGATGGGCTCGAAGTTAAAAGGAAAGGCGTTAAGATGGTTCCATTCGAGGCCAGAATTCATCGGGATGTCAGTGGATAGCCTTCTGGCTGAACTCGAGGCCATGTTCGACCACCGCCAGGACAGGATGACTCTAAGAAGAAAATTCGAGAACCGTGTGTGGAAATCTTCCGAATCTTTTTGCGATTATTTCCACGAAAAATTGATACTGGCAAACGCAGTTCCCATCGCCGAAGAAGAATTGGTTGACTACCTAATAGACGGAATTTCGGACTTGTCATTACGGAATCAAGCCAGAATCCAACAGTTTCAACAGAAAAAGGACCTTTTGAGGGCTTTCGAAAAGGTCTCCTTGAAAGATGAGGCTAAGAATATCCAGGAAAGTAATAAAAATTCCGTCTCGAGAGGATCTACTTCTGAAAGAGTGGCAAAGGACAAAGGTGATCAAACCGCTTCTCCTTTACGCTGCTTTAATTGCAGCAAAAATGGACATATTGCTGCAAATTGTGGATTGCCTAAGAGACCAGCTGGAGCATGCTTTAAATGCTTTGAATTGGGACATCAATCCAAGGATTGTCCCAGAGGAAGTGCAGTGCAGCAGAGCCGAAATCAGGTTGCCAACCTGTCAGAGGATCTACACGATGAGGATCGAGAGCAGCAGATCAGTTTCGTGTCTGATATGTCACAGGACCGACATGCAAGTGGTATCTCAAGGAACCCACTCGATAAACAGTGCTTCAGGATGATTGACTACGAGTTTGACTGTAGAGGCAAAAGCCACGCTGTGCCTTTGGACACACTTTTGGACACTGGGAGCCCGATAAGTTTTGTGAAGGAAACCTTGACACCGTGGGCGAGCGTAAGGCCTTACGTTCCTGGATCGTCTCGCGAGTATAGTGGAATCAACGACAGCACACTCATTCAACTAGGCGTTGCATCGGTAAAGGTAAAACTTGATAATGTTGAGCGTAATTTAGAAATTTTTGTTGTACCGGATAGGACCATGCGAGCCTCTGTTATTTTAGGTCGCGATGCTTTAAATAAGTTCAATTTAGGATTGACAGCTCTACCGGAAAATGAAGCCGAGGCCGTTAGAGAAATATTTGCAATCGATACTTCAGAAGATGGAATCGCCAATCTTCTGCAAATTAATCCGGAAGTAGATATTAAATATCATTCGATTATAAAAGATTTATTCGTTTCTGAATATCTTGATACAGAACGGCCTGAGCTTCCTAGAATAAGAACAGAATTGAGCTTGCGATTGACTAACAATAATCCGATATTTTTTGGGCCGAGAAGACTCTCTTACGATGAAAAAGAGAAGTTACAAAAAATCTTAGATTCTCTGTTATTAAGAGGGATCATCCGCGAGAGTGATTCCCCGTATGCTTCCCCGATAGTCTTGGCTAGGAAAAAGAATTCAGAAATTAGACTGTGCGTCGATTACAGATTTTTAAATAAAATTACGCTACGAGATAATTATCCCCTGCCACTAATCGAGGATCATTTGGACAGGTTACGTGACAAGTGTTATTACACATTACTCGACTTGAAGGATGGATTCCATCATATTGACATGGCGCCGGATTCAATTAAATATACCGCATTCATAACGCCTCTGGGCCAGTTCGAATATTTAAAAATGCCATTTGGGCTTAAGACGGCTCCCGCGCAATTTCAAAGGTTTGTCAACAAGGTGTTCTCAGAGCTAATCAAGTCGGGTAATGTGGTCACTTATTTGGACGACATTTTAATAGCTACCGATACGATAGAGTGTCACTTAGAGATTTTGAAGGAAGTTTTTACTCTGTTGGTACAAAATAAACTCGATTTACGTTTAGATAAATGCAAGTTTTTACAACTTGAGATTGACTACCTCGGCTATAGGGTCTCATCCAGTGGCGTTAGTCCGACTGATCACGGCGTTGAAGCTGTCATCAGTTTCCCTACCCCGCAGAATGTTCGCGATATTCAATGTTTCTTAGGGCTATGCGCCTACTTTCGCAAATTCGTGGCAGGATTCTCGGTAATCGCCAAACCCCTCTATGACTTGTTGAGAAAGAATGTCCGGTTCATTTTTGGCGAACAGGAATACCGAGCGTTCGAGATCCTCAAGACTAAGTTGATGGAGGCTCCGGTCCTGAGCATATACGACCCAAGAGATGAGACTGAGCTCCACTGTGATGCAAGTAAGATGGGGTATGGTGCTGTTTTGCTTCAGAGAAAGAAGGATAATCAGTTTCATCCTATTTTCTACTTCTCAAAGCGCACCACTGACGTAGAATCCAGGTATCACAGTTTCGAGCTCGAGACTATGGCGGTTGTTTATGCTTTGAGACGATTCAGCATTTACCTTAAAGGGATTCATTTCAAGATCATTACCGATTGCAATGCTCTGAAAATGACTCTCGATAAGAGAGAAATCAACCCGCGAATTGAGAGGTGGTCCGCAGAGCTGGAAAGTTATGATAAGGTTTTTGAACATCGATCCGGGGAGAAAATGAAACACGTGGATGCCCTTAGCCGAATGGTTAATGTTATGATAGTGGAAGAAAACACGTTAGAGTCAAACTTAGCGATAAGTCAAAACCTTGATGTGAATATTAAAAAATTACGCGAGGAATTACAGAATAGCGAAGACAAATTGTACGAGATGCGTAATGGTTTAGTCTATAGAAAACG
>CAKNXH010053869.1:1717-16333 GCA_932178445.1 Andricus quercusramuli | reverse complement strand
AATTCGGAAATTCCAGAATAGTTTATAATATTACCAAATAGGAAAATTCCCGAATAATACAATTATTACATAATATATATATTACAATATATACATAATATTGCCAAGTTGGAAAATTTTCCGAGTAATCAAATTCCCAAATTGCGAAATTCCAGAATAGTTTATTATATTGCCGAATACGATAATTCCCGAATAATAAAGTTTCCACAATGGAAAATTCAAAAATTCCCAAATAGTTTATAATATCACCGAATTGGAAATTCCCTTGTAATAAAATTCCAGAAATATTCATAAAATTACCGAATTGGAAAATTCCCTAATAGTTTATAATATTACCGAATTGGAAAATTCTTCATTAATGAAATTCCCTGTTACCAAAATTCGCGAATAATAAAAATTCCGAATTTTAAATTTCCTAAATAATAAAAATCCCGGATTGGAAAATTCCGAATAGTTTACAATATTTTATAATTCGGGAAATTTCCAGTTCGGTTATTTTATAATTCGACCATTTTCTTTCAAGAATTTTATGATTCGGAAATTACCGATTCGGTAATATTATAAACTGTTCGGGAATTTTGTTGTTCGAGAATTTTAGCATTCGAAAAATTTATAATTCTGGAATTTTTTTATTCGGAAATTTTCCAATTCGAGAATGTTCCAATTCGGAAATTTTGCAGTATAAATTGGTCCCAATTGGAAAATTTCCGAATAGTTTATACTATTACCAAATTTGAAAAATCCTGAATAATAACATTCCTAAATTGGGAAATTTCCGAATAGTTTATATTATTACCGAATTGGAAATTCCCGAATTTAAAAATTCCCAAATTGGAAAATTCCGGAATACTTTATAATATTACGGAATTGAAAAATTCCCGAATAATAAAATTCGCGAATTTGGAAAATTCTCGAACAGATTACGATATTACCGAATTGGAAAATTTCAGAAAAATAAAAATGCCTAATATTGAAATTCCCAAATAAAATTCCCGATTTCAAAAATTTCCGAATAATGAAATTCCCGAATAGTTTATAATCTTCCCGAATTGGAAAATTCCTGAATAATTCAAATTCCAAAATTGGGAAATTCCCAAATAGTTTATAATATTACCGAATTGGAAAATTCCCGAATAATAAAATTCAAAATTGGAATATTCCGGAACAGATTAACATATTACCGAATTATAAAATTCCCGAATAATAAAATTCTGGAATTATAAAAATCCCGAATTGGAAAATTCTCGAATAGTTTATAATATTACCGAATTGGAAAATTCCCAAATAATAAAATTCAAGAATTATAAAAATCCCGAACTAGAAAACTCCCGAATAATAAAATTCCCAAATCGGGAAATTCTAGAATAGTTTATAATATTAACGAATAGGAAACTTTTCAAATAATAAAATTATCAGATTGGAAAATTCCCGCATAGTTTATAATATTACCGAATTGGAAAAATTCCAAATGGGAAAATTCCTGAAAAGTTTACAATATTACCGAATTGGAAAATTTCCAAAAAATAAAAATTCCTAATAATGAAATTCTCAAATAAAATTCACGAATTAAAAAATTTCCGAACAATAAAATTCCCGAATAGTTTATAACCTTAAGAATTAAAAATTTTCCGAAAAATAAAATTCCCGATAATAATATTACTTAATTGCAAAATTCCCAAACAGTTTATAATATTACCGAATCGGAAAAATTCCGAATAAAACAATTCCAGAATAATAAAATTCCCTAATAATAAAATTCTCGAATTGGAAAATTCCCGGATAATAAAATTCCCGAATTTCAAATAACGAAAAGAATTGTTTTTTAATATATATTATTTATTTATTAAAACTGCATTAATCCATTTTTTCTCAAAGAAAACGCTTTTTTTTAATTAAAAGTCTTGTTTTAAATCATTGTTTGAATTTAAAATTATAATAATTCTAAGAAATATATTTCTGGGTGGAAATTTTTATTTTAGAATATGCATGGTATTTAAAAAAAATAAAATGAAGTAAAAATAAAATTCTTGACACTGTAAAATTCCCCAAAAAGAAAATATTAAAAACTGAAAATTTCCGAAATTGTAAAATTGCCGCAATATAAAAATCCCGAATAATAAAATTACCAAACTGTTTATAACATTACCAAATTTGAAAATTGGAAAATATTCTGATCAAAGAACTTTTTAAAAATGTTTTATGCATGTAGAAAAAAAACTACTGTTGATTAGATTTGAAATAATAATTAAAAAACAACATTAAACATTTTAAAAAAATTCGGAACAAAATATTTCATTATTGTATTTTCAATTAATAAATAATATTTATTAAAATAAAATTTCCCTTATTGCTTAAATTCGGGAATTTTTCAGTTTCGGATATTTTATAATTCGGTAATATTATAAACTTTCTGGAATTTTATTATTTGGGAATTTTGAAATTCTTCAATATTGTAAACTGCTCGGGAATTCCCGAATTCGGGATTTTTATATTTCGGCAATTTTGTCATTTCGGGCATTTTCTATTTCGAATATATTTTTTTTTTTTTGGATTTTACAGTCGTCCCCTTTTTTGGACTAAAATTTTTTTTATTCCTGAACACTTTCAAATTCACCTTGAATTTTTATGAAATATGGATTTTTTTATTTTAAACATTTTTTTCGATTCACCTGAATTATTTTCAATCAATTTTAAATTCGTACGAATTTCATCGAATTCTTTTGAATTTGCCCTTTTTAGCTTCTTTCAAATTCCCTTGAAATCCATTGAATTCAATGAATTTTTTTAATTACATTTTTTTTAATGTACCCTCAAGACTTTAAAATTCACCTTGAATTATTATGAATTTTATCAGATTTTATTCACTTTAATTCCTTTTAATTCATCTTGGAATTCAATGGAATATTTCGATTTTTTTTCAATTTATTTTAATTCATTTGAAAGTAACCTTGAATTCTTATTAATGTATCCTGAATTCTTTTAAATTATTTTAATTCTTTGCAATTCTCTTGAATTTTTTTTAATTCTTCCAAATACACTAAGTTATACTCAATTCAATGGATTAAAAAAAATTAAAATGTTCAATTCTTAGGAAATTCATCAAATTCTTTTGAATTCACTTTAAATATTCGAAATTTACTCGAAATTTACTCAAAATCTAATGAATCAAATGATTTTCAACAATATTTTTGAATTGTTTTTATTTCCCAGGATTTTTTATGAATTTCATCCAATTCTGGACGTTGAATAAAAAAGTATAGGTTTTAATTCATTATAAATTTTGTTTCTTAAATTTGAAAAATTGTGTTTAATATTCACTCAAATTCTTACGAATTTTAAATTCTCTTGAATTTCCTTTAATTCTTTTATATCCACTCCAATTTTAATGAAAACAATAGCATTTTTTGATTTTTTTTCAATTCATTTGAATTCTTTTGAATTTAACTGGAAGTGTTTTGAATTCCAAAGATTAATTTTTTTTCAAGTTCTTCACACTTTCACAATGAAAAACAATTTTTTTGTAATTTTCAAAGTTTGTTTACTTTTAGCTGGTTTTTAAAAAAATCGATATTTTTTCAGTTAATTTTTAATTACATTTTTAAATTAATTTAAATATTTTTACTTATTAATGTTCAGAAAAATTTTTGTTAAAAATAAATAATAATTTAGAGTTGAAAATAGCAAAAAAGAATTTCCAATAAAATGGTCTGGAACTTTTGAATTGAAATATTCCATTAATTATGCGCATGCGTAAATCGTACTTCCTCAAGTCTTACATAATGTGATGAAAAGCTTGGAAATTTGTGCAAAAATATATTATTATTGCTTCTGGATAGTCAGGTTTTTACCACCAAATTGTCGAACAATATTTTTCTAATGAGGAAAAATTAAAATAATTTCTGCAGATAATATTAATAAATTAGTAAAAATATAAATTAAATTCACAATCTATTTGAATGGAAGATTTACTATTTTAGCCACTCTTTCTTCGATTTGTTTCACGTTTCGGTGAAATTTGACACTTTCTAAAATCTAAAAGACACTGGAAAATCGACCTCAATGTGTGAACTGAACAATTTCTTTATTATCACTGAATAAATATTGATCAAATTTAGTCTCGAATGATAAGAAAGATTTGAGGCTGGTAATATCGTTTGAAATAGAGTCCAGGAAGTGGCGGCATCTTCTTCCGCATTTTGAACTAGCGTTAAATGCACGCGCTATTACAAAATAAACAAATTTTGGGATTTTAGGAGTTTTTCAAAAATTTTAAACAATTATAATTGATTCGCAGCTTTTTTTCCATTATTTCAAGATTCAATAATAATAAACAAATAAGAGAAACTGGTGCATTTAATCAATTTTAATTATGAAAATTCAGATATTAATTATAAATTCTGATGATTATAAATAAATTAATTCCAGCTACTTTCTAAGAAGAGTTTTTGAATTTAATATTTGATTTATTCATTAAAGTATATTACAAATTTAATTCATTTGAAGCAAAAAAGCATTGAATAATTATTTTTATTGAAACATTCAAATAATTGTTACTTTTATATATTTCCTTGAAATTTTATCTTCAATTTCTGGAAAATTGATTTAATAATAATCTTTCAAAATTTTCACTAATTCCAGAAAATGAAAATTTGAATAGAAAAATAACAGCGTGCCCAAAAAAAAATCTAAATAATTAAAACATATGTACTTATAATTAGCGTATCAAAATGATTTCAGAACATTCCAAATGTTTTCAAAAAATTATATAATTGGAATATAGTTATTTTAAATGTGAATAAAAGTTTATTGTACAATATTTTTTTTATTAAAATGTTAAAATAATTTGGTTATGTAATGTAATAATGTGAAAAATAAAATTGTAATCAAAAAATGAAATTACGGGCATTTCCATTGCCATATCAACACATATTCATTAAATAAATTTATTAGAATAAAAAATTTTAATTTATTTTCCCAGAATTAAGAGTTTTTTATTTAACGAAATTAAAATGTGGCAAATTCCGAGAATTCTCAAAAATCTCTAAATTTCTCAAATTCCTGTAATTCCTTGAATTCCCCAGTCGCGCCAACGGGCGCAATTGATATAGATAAAGATAGTCATACAAAATAATAATTTGTTTAAACAATTATTTTTTCTAAATCTAATTAATTATCATGTCACACCTAATAAAAAATAGACAAACAGTTTCAAATTTCAGAAAAAACCGCAACATTCTACCAATTAAGCAAAGAGAATATTATCAACGATGATAATAAATTGTTTAAACAATTCTTTTGTTAACTTGAATTCATTATTACTTCACTCCAAATGAAAATTAAACAGAAAGCCAGAAATGTAAATTAAAAACCGAATCTTTCTAGCATTATTCAAAAATATTATTATTGATAAGTATAATAAGTTGTTTAAACAATTATTTTGTTAGCTTGAATTCATTATTAATTTACTCCAAATGAAAATTGGATAAAAAGTCAGAAATTAAAAAAAAACGCATTTTTCTAGCATTATTCAAATATAATATTATTAATAATTATAATAAATTGTTTAAACAATCACTATTGTTAACATTGATGAACTATCACTCCCCTCTGATGATTGAAAATTGGACAACAAATGGAACATTTGTGAAAAAATCGCGTCTTTCTAACACCATTCTGTGAGAAAATTGCTAAAAACAATGATAAATTGTTTAAACAATTCATGAAAATATATAATTTTCAGTAGAAAGTAATATTTACATATACCATATAAAACAAACTTATGGTGGTGATATTTGAAAAGTGATATTTTATTCGTATTCTATGGCTAATGGTGAAGAGAAACGTTGAGTTTCAACTCGATTGAGATAATATTGAGGATTCTGGATAAGATTTGAAAAAACGTATTTTTTTCTTATGGGAAATACATGTTAAACTTAATGGGGCAAATTTGGGAACAAATTTGGGGGGTGTCCCCATAAAAATTCGAAAGAAAATGTTTGGACCACCCTATTGCTTACGCAAAGAAACATTTAAATAAAACATCAATTTCGCTCATCTTCAGAATGTAATGTTCCCAAATTCGTTGTCAAGGAGATATTTTGGTTCAATGATGCTTTCACATTGAATCAGTATTCATAATTCAAACAAAAAATTCTCAATACCGACAGTTTTTTCCAACAAAAAAAAACTATATATATTACATTGTAGGCTACATAATAAACAGATTGCCAAATTACATGATGCTAATGCCAACATTTCCAAGGAAAGTAAATAAAGTTTACCCATTATCTGAACATGAAAATACGGTTTATGGAACTCAATTCCTAAATGCAAGTCATTTTTTTCAATTATGAGCTAATCCCTATGGTATATATACAAGTGAAACTTTTGCAGCATCTTCTCAGATAGGGCTCAGGAAGTTATTTAGAAATCAGTTCATTGACTCCATGAAAATGAAGATTTTTATGTGTGCTCTACTGCTTTTTACTTTATTGATATTTCTTGATTTTGTTCGTACGTAGAATATAATACCAAATTTAACATATATTAAAATGCCCTACATGCAGATATTAACTATATTTCAAAATTGGGTTTTCTTCAAGCGTATACTTCGAAACAGTTGAAACATACGTTACCATTGCACGTATTTCATCAACCTGAGTCATTACATATTTATTAAAAAAAAGTATCTTATTTATTCTTATAAATTATTTAAGATTATATTTTTTTATATAATTAATTTAAATTCATTACCACGTATCCACGTCGACATTTTCATCTGGGATGCCGACATATGTTCCAAAAATTTCACTTACCTACTTTTTTCTTCCTTATATCTCAGCATCTATTCTGATCATGAGTATAGTGTAATACTAATAACAAATCATTATTTTTGTATTAAATTTTGTTATAAAATCAATTTAAATTCATTACCACGTGGTTCTTATACGTGGAATTTCTTCATCTAGTGTGCTCTCTAAAACCGAATTAGTAGAAATTTTACTATTTCAATTAGTAGCATTGTATCTGAATGTTAAATTAGGAATTTTATCACTTTATACTAAATTCAATGGTGAGATTTATGTTACTAAATAAATTATAGTTGGGGTATATTCTACTAAACTGCTTAGTAGTACCAACTTACTAATTTAATGAGTAGCAATGAATTGCTAAGGAAACATAATTTAATAATTTTTTAAATACATTCTGCTGGTTTTTGACTTTTAATTAAGGAAGGTTAATTTTTTCTTAATACACCATCTTTTTTCAATGCGGTTGTTGTAAAAACAATTTTGTTATCCGTACCAACAAGTGAATGTAAAATTATTTGCACATTAATGCCTCCTTTAATATAATAAAAATATTGATATACATTTTTTACTAAAGTTTCTGGTGTCTATCGAAAATTGAAAAATATGGTCTTTTTATAAATAGTTAGAAATTTCCAGACGTACATATCGTAATTGAATAACAGTTTTTGAGAAAGGTTTTATCTTTTGATCTCTAAATTGCAGAAAACTCATTCAACATACATTAGAATCTATCTGGATGGTTAAAAAAATGTGTTAAATTGCTTTACAATATCTAAGCCGAATTTTTGGGTTAAAAATTTTCATTTAATTGTTGCTAGTTTTCCTGAGGCTTAACAATTATTATTTAACCCAAATTTTAAACAGACTCTGGAATATAGCAGGCTTAGAAAGAAAGGATAGGGAGTTCATGAAAAATTTGACACAATGGGATGTAGTTGTAATGATGGAGACGTGGCTAGATGATAAGGGATGGGAAAGAGTAAGGGGAAGATTAACAAGAGGTTACAAATGGCAGGTTCAAAATGCAAAGAGGAAGAATAAAAAGGGCAGAGCAATGGGAGGAATGGTGATGGGAGTAAGGAACGAATGTATAAGAGAGAATGATAAAAAAGAGTTGAAAGAACATAAAGAAGGATTAATAGTAGAAGAGATAAATATGAGAGGAGAGAGGTGGAAGATAGTGGGGGTTTATGTGAACGGTGATATGCAGGAAAAATCAGAGGATATGAGAGAACTGATGGAAGAAAATAAGCATGAGAGTAGGCTAATAATAGGAGGTGACTTTAATGCGAGAACAGGAGATAGAGGAGGAAGGGGATGGGATGGAGAGCGAGGAAGAAAATCCAAAGACAAGATACTGAATGGGGAGGGAAAGAAGTTGTTGAAGAGCCTAGGGGAGATGGGATGGTTTATCCTAAACGGAAGTATAGAGGGGGATGAGGAAGGGGAATTTACACGTTCAGGAGGAAAGAGGGGAACGGTAATTGATTATGTGATAGTGGATGACGAAGTAAGAGAGAAGGTTAAGAGACTAGAGGTGGGCAACTACATAGATTCGGATCACTTTCCCATAATAGTGACGGTAGAGGGAGAAATGAGTAATAACAAAAACGCTAAAAAGGAAGCAAAAATGAAAAGAGCAGGAAGAGGGGATTGGTCAATGGAAGGTAAAGAACAGTTTAAAGAAAAAATCAGGAATATCAAAATGGGGGAAGGAAATTTAAACGAGGAAATGGAAATAATGGTAGGAGAAATAAAAGGAGCATAAGAGTGCACAAGCAAAAAAGAAGTTAGTGAAGGAGGGGATGGAAGTGGATGGGATGAGGATTGTAAACAGAAGAAGAAGGAAGTGAGAAAGGTATTAAAAAAATGAAGGAAAGGGACAAGTAGTGGAGAAGAATATAGGAGAAAAAAGAAGGAGTATACTGAGATGTGTGATCAAAAAAAAAGAGGAAGAAAATAAAAGGTTTGAAGAAGAAGCGGAGAAGGCTAGGACGGAAGAAGAGGTTTGGAAGGTGGTAAATGAAGAGAGAAGAAGAAGAAAAAGAGTAAACCAGGATATCGAGATGTTAGAATGGAAAACATATTTTATGGAATTACTAGGAGGGGTAGAGAGGTAAGTTAGGAAAGGAGGGAGAGATGGTAGGGAAACAGATGAGGAGGAGGATATTACAAGAGAGGAAATAGTCAAGGTATTAAGGATGATGAAAGATGGAAAGGCACCTGGTATAGATGAGATTCCAAATGAAGTATGGAAATATGGGGGGACAGAATTAGAGGAATGGGCGTGGATAATGTGCAATAGAGTATGGAGAGGAGAGGGGTGGCCAGAGTTATGGAAAGAAGGAGTAGTGATACCAATAGTGAAGAAAGGCACAGGAAAGGAGGTTCAAGATTATAGAGGAGTGACACTAATGCCAACAATGTATAAAATATATGTGACTGTTTGATCGGAGAGGTTAAAAAAAGAAGTTGTGGAGAAAAAGATAGAGGCACCGAATCAGACAGGGTTTAGAAAAGGGATGGGGATAATGGACAATATATACGTTCTGAACTACTTAGTTAATAAGAGGATTAAAAGGGAGAAAGGGGCAATGATAGCAGTGTTCGTGGACTTGAAGGCGGCGTTTGACTCATTAGACCGAGGCGAGATAGAAAAAGTTATGGTGAAAAAGGGGATAAGAGAGGGATTAATAAAGAGAGTATCGGAAATTTTTAGAGAGACAAAAAGCAAGGTAAAGGTAGGAGAGCAAGTGGGAGATAGTTTCTGGTTGGTGAGAGGGGTAAGGCAAGGATGTCCTCTGCGCCCGCTTTTATTTAATATATTAATATCAGACTTGGAAGAAGAAATGAAGAGAAAAGGGTGAGGAGGAGTTAGGATAGGGAATGGAAAGATATATACACTGGCATACGCAGACGATATAGTGTTGATGGCAGAGGATGAAGAAGGGATGGCGGGCTTAATTACCGGATTAGAGAGATACTTAGATGGAAAGAAGTTGAATTTAAATGTAGAAAAGACAAAGATAATGAGGTTTAGAAAAGGAGGAGGAAGAAAAAAAGAATGGACGGGAAGATGGAAGGGAAAAAAATTAGAAGAAGTAAAAGAGTTTAAGTATCTGCGATATACCTTGCAAGCAAATGGAGATCATGGAGCTCATATAAGAGAAAGGATAAAAAAAAGCAGCATGGGTAATGAAACAGATATGGGGAATAGGACAAAGAAGATTTAAAAAAAAATTGGAGAAGGAGAATGTGGTTATTTGATACGCTGGTATGGCCGGTATTAGGTTATGGAGCAGAGATATGGGGATGGAAAGAAAGGAAAGAGATTGAAAGTTTACAAGAAAGGTATATAAGGTGGACGCTAGGGGTAGACTGGAGGACGCCGGGATATATGGTGAGAGAAGAAGCGCAAAGGGATAAATTAAGTACTAGAGCGGGAAAGAGGGCATGGAATTTTGAGACGAAGCTGAGGGAGGGAAAGGGAGGGGAGTTAGCGAGAAGGTGTTTGATGGAGGTAGAAGAAAGGAGAGGGAGGGCGATTGAATTAACGAGATGGGAGGAAGAAAGGAGGGAGTTCTTTAAGGTTAGAGATATAGAAGACGGGACTGGAGTCAACTATGAAGAAGTGGAAAAAAGGGAGAGAGAAAGACAATCAATAGAAAGATGGGGGATGATTGAGGAATCAAAATATAATATATGGTATAAAATGATAAAAAAGGAAGGAGTACCAAAGTATTTAGAAAAGGGATGGGGAGAGAAAAGATGGAAAAGAATAGCAAGATTTAGATTGGGAAACGAGGTAAAGGCAAGTATGTGTTGGGAAAAGAAAGATAACAGGAAGTGCAGAATATGTGAATGGGAAGAGGAAACATGGGAGCATGTATGGGAAGGATGTAGGAGAGGAATGGAAGACAAAGGAACCTGGCAAGAGAATGTGGTAAAGATTCTAGGGGAGGATGGTTTGGGGGAAGAGTGGATGAAGGAGTTAGAGGATGCTAGGGGAGCAATTGAAAAAGAATAAAAGAATGGATGCAAAAAATGGTAAAATGGAGGTACAAGAGAAGTGAAAGAAAAAGGAAACGGAAGTCGCTCGAATAAGAAGCGTAAAGATTTGTAAGTAATAATTATGTAATAGCATAAGTAAATTAAGATGCGTTTGCGTTACCGCTCTCTCTCTCTCTCTCTCGCTTGCACTCTCGCTTTCGATCACTCGCTCACTCGTTCGCTAACACGTCCCAAATTGAGCTAGCGTCAAAAATAGATTTAAGGCGTTCGATATAAGATTTCATGTAAATAGGTGTAAATAATTGTAAATAGTAAGGATAAGATTTTATAAAAAATGTAGAAGGAAGTGTTGTAAAAAATGGAAATCATGTAAACCCTTAGGGGACACATTATGAATAAAGAAGAACTCTTTTGCCATCAAAAAAGCTGTTTTGAACCACCTTATTATCAAACTGCGGATAATTTAAGATAAAAGTATCTACATACTTTAAAGCGCGAAAATTTCAATTTAGTTTATTTAATTTTTTTAAAATGAAAATTCAATTATTATATTTTTGTTTGGAAATTGATCGTTTTTAGTTCAAAATCAAAATATTCATCTTCTTGCTTGAGAATTCAACAGCTTGTTTGCAATTTTTTCTCTCCCTCGACTGAAAAATCTTTTTGTGTTCAAAATTCAAATTACGTTGAAAAGTTCTTTTTTTGTCGAATTCAACTATTCTTGATTGAAAATTTTATTTTTTGAATACCAATTACTACACATTTTTCGTTTAGAATTTATCTTTTTTGGAATACAAATTTAACATTCCGGCTGCCGAAAATTAATTAATTTTTTTCAAACTGTAAATGTAATTATTCCAGTCGAAGATTCGAATATTTTAGTTGAAAATTCATCTCTTTAGTTTAGTATAATACAAAATTTAAAATGTAACCATTCAATTTTAGGTTGGAAAATTATCATTTTTAGTTGAAAATTCAACACTTTGACTGAAAAATTTGTTTCTCTCGATAATTAATTTTTTAAACTGAAAATTTAACTATTTGGTTGAAAGTTTGTCTTATTTATTTTAGTTTTCTTCTATTTTCTCCAGAAGACGTATTTTTTGGTATAAAATTATTTTTTATGTTTCAAAATTAATCTTATTGTTTGAAACTTTATCTTTTTGGTGGAAAATTTAAGTATTCCAGTAAAGTATTCATAATTTTAGTTGAAATGACATCTTTTTCATTGGAGATAAAAACTACTTGGTTGAAAGTTGCCTTTTTGTTGAAAATTCATATTTTTTGATTAAAATTGATCTATTTCAGTAAAAAATTCATCATTTCAGTTAAACAAATTTTTTTCTGAAAAATTAATTTGTCAAGTGAAAATTTAACTATACCATTTTTGGTCGAAAACTGATCGTTTTTATTTCAAAATTCAACTATCAACTATCAAGAAAAAATTTCATTTAATTATTATTCAAATTCATAAACTTTAGAGACAAATTCAAGAAATTATTAATTATGTGTTCAGTATTATTTGATTATTTAATTACTTAATGGTGCCATTATATGTAAGAATATCTTGTAATATAATTTGTTGAAGATTTCTAAATTGAAAATATAAATTAAATCCCCAGAAACTGAAAAAAATTTATAATAAACCCGCGAAACTGTGGACTTATTATGAGTCGATTAAAAAAAAAGTAAATATTTGAATGGCTCCGTACTATAAAAAATTATACCTGAGAAAAACTTGAGATACCTGGATAGAACTTGAAATTGTCAGGAAATGTCTTTTTAGATATGATTTTCAGGTTTGAATATTTCATTAATCACTAAGTAAAAAGAGTGAGTTAACACATGAAGTTAGCTGATAAGCCTTTTTATTCGCCATCTGATTGGCTGTCGAGTCACGTGAACGTTATTGCCACTCATAGCCAACGAAATTTAAATTGTCATTCGTTTCGTTTTTTGTTACTATTTACTTAGTGACACAGGACTTTTCATTATTAATCATAAAAAAATCTGCTTTCTTATGTTTCCAATTTTATTTCTAAAATATTATACATCAGACTCAGGTACCTTTCACACGATTTCAGATCAGTAGATTGCATGCAGAAAGTCCACAAGAGTGTAAGAGATGGAGAACAGTCTGTCCTTTTCGTTCCCGTGGGCAATCTACATGCAATTTGCTGATCTGCAATCGTGTGAAAGAGCCCTTAATAATAAGTAATTCAAAATCATTTGAACGACTGACCAAGCAAGTGTATAAAGGTAAAGTAAATGGCAAAATGCCCAGAGGTAGACCGCCGAAAGAATGGTTAGAATCTGTGAATGAGACACTAATACGAAGAGACATAAGAAGCCATAGAAATACAAGAGCCTGCATGAAAAAATGCATGGACGTGAATGAAGCTAGAGTAGTATGCCAGGACAGAAATATGTGGCGACAAATAGTTTATAAACAGAGTGACAATAGAGTGAATGATGCCTGAAACAAAGACCTTGGATACTAATGGGCCCAGGTGGGGAGCCATACATAATAATTTTGTGAGGCTCCTCACTTGGGGTGATCGCTAGAGAGATTGATCAGCAACCTGGGTCGGAGCAGTGTTGCGGAGTGAACGTGTTATTTGAATAAATAACACGAGAACTCCAGATCAATCTAAAACATCTATACATAACACCTACATACCCATCCACCCTATACCCATATACCGATCAACCTCATACCTATATACCTATTTCACTACTTTCCAACCGAACAAGTCACGCCTACCCCGGAAGGGAAAAGGCTTAATGGTATAATAATTTGTGATGCGTATTTAACTTAGGGTGAGTGAGTGAGATGGTTATGTTCTTTTCCCTAATTGATCGTGATTTTCCCTGGAGATTGGTGATTGGTCGTTCTTTTTGGCGCTCAGTTATTGGACGTTACAATCGAGAGTTACTTAGTTATGAGTAGGCATAAGGCTGGCGTCTCATGTGGGCAGAAAACGTCGGCGTAAAGCAGAAGCTCATGAGAGTGAAAGAGACAAATAGTCCGTCTTTTTCACTCTTATGAGTTTCTGCTTTACGCCGGCGCTTCCTGCCCACATGGGACTGCACCTTAAGGCTTTCAGTTTTAATTTCAATCCAGTTATATTCAGTTTTAGGTATAGACTCGTAGATCGCTGAGAAAAGTCTTTCCGATGACTCTGAACTATGTTTTGTAAATTTACAAGAATTGATAATTATTTAAACAATTTAGATTACAAAATTTTAAGTTTGTCTATTTTTCAACGAATAGGCTCAATTTTGTAGAGAATTAGATAAGAATATCTTTCCGGTGATGTTTCTATAATGCTCTGCAAATTTCAAAGAATTAATTATTAATTAAACAATTTTGATAAACAAATTGAGATTACTTAGTGATAATGCTCTTTAAATTTAAAAGAATTAATTATTATTTAAACAATTTTGATAAACAAATTGAGAGTTTGACCATTTTTCAACGAGTAGGCACAATTTGTTTACGGAATCAATAAAAAATGTTTTTTAAATAACTCTTTCCTATGTATGATACTTCGGAGATTTACAATAATTATTAATTATTTAAACATGTTTATCAACATAAGCAGAATGTAGCTATTTTTTAATGAATAAGCACAATTTGTTTACGGAGTCAACTAACATTGTCTTTCCGATGACTCTTTACTATGTTTTGTAAATTTACAAGAATTAATAATTATTTAAACAATTTAGATTTAAAAATTTAGAGTTTGGCTATTTTTTAACGAATAGGCTCAATTTTGTACAGAATTAGATA
>CAKNXH010053868.1:0-19818 GCA_932178445.1 Andricus quercusramuli | reverse complement strand
CCTTTTCTCTATCTCATCCTATCCTTTGTCTATTCTTGTCTATCTTTTTCAATCCCCTTTCCTCTATCTCACCCTATCCTTTGTCTATTCTTGTCTATTCTTGTCTATCTTTTTCAATCCCCTTTCTCTATCTCATCCAATCCTTTGTCTATTCTTGTCAATCTTTTTCTATCTCGTCTAATTCGTCTAATTCTATATCGTTCTAATTCGTCTGCTTCATGGAAAATTCGTCCTTTTGACTTGAAAATTCAACTATTTGGTAGAAAATTTAACTTTTCTGTAAAAAATTTGCTTTTCTAAATTTAAAATTATTGTTTTTCAATGAAAATTTATTTATTCTATTTTTGCTTGAAAAGAGATCTTTTTTAGATTGAAAGTTCAACTCTTTGGTTGAAAATTCGTATTGTTTGGTAGAAAATTAATATCCCTGGTTGAAAATTTAACTATCTATTTAAAAATTCATCTCTTTTGGTAGAAAATCAATTTTTTTGGTTCAAAATACCTTGATTGGAGATTCAACTATTTTTTTACAAATTTGATGTTATAAATTGAAAATTATATTTTTTAGTGAAAATTTAACTATTCCATTTTTGTTCAGAAACTGGTCTTATTTAGATTAAAAAATTTTTAGTTGAAAATTCACTTTTTTGGAAGAAAATTAATCTTCTAAGTTAAAAATTAAACTATCTTATTAACAATTTCAGCATTTGTTAAAAATTCGACTTTTTTAGAAAATTAAATTTTTCGTTAAAAATGCAACTGTTTGGTTAAAAATTATTTTGCTTTAGTTGAGGATTTAACTATTTTGCTGAAAATTCGACTTTTTCGATTAACTTATATCATGTTTTATTTGAAATTAAAATACTTTTGTGTTGGAATATTAACTATTATATTTTGTATTAAAAACTCGTCTTTTTGAGTTTATAATTCAACTCCTTGGTTGTAAGTAAAATTACTTTCTTAAAAATTAATTTTTTTGGTTGAAGATTCATCACTTTAGTTGAAAATTCAACTTTTTGTTTGAAAATCAACTTTCTTGTTGAAAATTTATATTTTTGAAAATGCAACAGTTTTGTGAAAATTTTGAATAGATAGTTCTAACAATAATAAATTATTTAAACAATTATTTTTGTTAACTTGCATTAATTATTGCCTCACTAAGTGAAAACTGGACAAAAAGTTGAATATTAAAAAAATGCTTTTTCTAGCATTATTCGGAGAGAATATTATTTAAAATAATAATAAATTGTTTAAACAATTACGTCGGTTGAATTTATTTATCAAGACTGGACTCTAATAGATATGTGGCCAAAAAGTGAAAATTTCAGAAGGATCCTTAACTTTCTATCATTATTCCAAAATAATATTGTTATAAATAATAATTAATTGTTTAAACAATTTATTTAAGCATCTAGTTTTCTATGTTAAGTGATACTTCGTGCACTAGAAACAATTTTTACTAAATAAAGATGAAGATAAATAAAATTATGAAAAAATTGTTAACTTGCGAAGTTAATTGTTATAAACAAATTAGATTAACAAATAATCGACATTATGGGATATTCGTCTTCAAAGTATATTTCTGCTCTGGAATAGCTTTCTTTCATGATTACGATGATACGTGGCTATTAAAATTTATGATTGAATGTTATTTGTTTACTTTATAAACAAATTATATAAAAAATACACGTAAGAAGTGAAATTTTTTCAGAATTTTTTCATTGGCAATATAATTTCAGCAAGGTCAGAAGAAAAAACGATTTCTTTTCGCCTAAAAACGCCCAAGTGTGCATTTGTTTATATAATTTGTTTATAAAATAAAAAAATATCAATGAGTGATAAACATTTTTTCAGGAAACATCATTGACAATATAATTGCAACCAGGTCGAAAAAAAAACGGTTCATTTTCGCCTAAAACTTCACAAAATGTGCATTTGTTTATCAAATTTGTTTATAAAATAAACAAATAAGATTCAATCTTAAATTTTCATTACCACTCGTCATCCTAACGATGAAAGCGTATGCGAAATATTTTCTCTAGAAAATAAAAAATAAAAATCCAAAAAATCGACATTTTTTCTCTGTTTGCATTAACATAAAAATTAAATAAACAATAAAATAACAAATCTACTTGCATCATTTTCTGAAAAATTAAGTCCTGAATTTGGAAAATGAATCTAAAATCGGTGCATAATTGCGTCCTAAATGTCATTTTGAACCTCATTTTCCGATTTCTCCGCATCTGAGAGCTGAGCTGCGCTCGGCTCACAGTGGCTCTAATCCGCTCCCTGAATAATTAAAAATTAAATTAAAAATCTAGCTACACTTAGGATATAAAACAAAATACTTTCTACTGGAAAAAATGATTCAAAAATACCAAATTCTACTGGATTTAAAGATTTTTTATTGTTCAAAGCAATTACACTCACAAAAATAGAGCATTGCAGAAAATTTGTTGAATGAAAATGAACGTGATTATTGTAAGAGTGTATCTGAGAGCGGTCCAAAAAATTTTATTTTTCCTCATTTTCATCACCCGACAATTTTTTTCGAATCCATAAAAAAATAAATGTTATTTTTTTTAACAAAATTATATTTAGAGTTTCCACAAGCCCCATGAAGCTTTTCCCATGAAGAAATTTTCCCATAAGAAAAAAATACGTTTTTGGAATTCTATTCAGAATCGTCAATATTAAGTGAATCGAGTTAAAACTCAAAAATTTTTTCACAACCACCTATAGAAAACATGTGAATAATTAATTTTTAAATATCACCTCCATAAGTTTTATAGGGTCCCTAAAAAACCCTTAAATGAAAAATTGAGCTTTGCGAGTTTATGGCGCTAATTATGATTTTTTCAACTGATTTGATACAATTTTTTTCTAATACATGAAATTCTGCTTTCCACTGATGATGAGATATTTGAATAAATTGTTTAAACAATTTATTATTGTTTTTAGCAATTTTCTTTCAGAATAGAGTTAGAGAGTCGCTTTTTTTCCGAATTTTTAAATTTATTTTCAACTATTTAGTTAGAGCGAGGCAATAATATATTAAATTTAAGATAAATTATTGTTTAAACAAATCATTATTTATAACAATTTCTCATAGAATAATGCTGGAAAATTGCAGTTTTTTCTTAAATTTGCTCTCCATTGTCCACTTTTCAATTATAGTGATGAAAATACTATTTATTTAGGTTAGAAAAAATAATTATTTAAACAATTTATAATTATTTTCACAATATTGTTATAAGTGATAATAATTTGTTTAAACAATTATTTTTGCCAAATTTTATTAATTAATAAATCATTTCAAGTGAAAAGTAGACTAAAAGTAAATTAAAAAAGGCTACTTTTTACCATTATTCTGAAAAATTATTATTAATAATAATAATTTGTTTAAACAATAATTTTTGACAATTTGAATCATTCGTTGTTAAATTTGATTCATTGTTTCTTCGCACTCGCTGAAAAGTTAGAAAAAAGTTTAAAAATGAGGAAAAAACCGCGAGTTTCTAACTCTATTCTAAGAGAAAATTGAAAAAAAAATAGTAAATTGTTTAAACAATTTATTTAAACATTCAAATATCAGCAGAAAGTACTACTTCTTGTATTAGAGACAACTTGTATTTAAAAAATTGCAAAAAAATCATATTTAGCATCAAAATCTCTCAAAACCCAATTTTACACTTATGGGGTTTTTTTGGGACCCTATAAAAAAACTTATGGGGGTAATATTCAAAAAGTGATTATTTATTTGTACTCTGTAGTCAATTGAATTTCGCCTCAATTCACATAATATTGACCATTCTGAATAAAATAAACAAAAACCTCTTTTCTTATGGGAAATACCTGTTAAACTTCATGGGGCTTGCGGAACCACTAAATATAATTTTTTTTTAGCGGATGTACTTTTTTGGGGATTCAAATAAATTTGACAATATGCATGAAAATTCGGGAAAAAAATTTTCAGTGCATTTTTGGACCACGATAGTGTATCTGTATACGAAAAAGTGTTGTACGAACCGATGGACGTTTTTTGGGCATTTTCTACGATTGCACGTTCTCGATACAAGTTGTGACATCCAGACTGGGGGCTGCACACAAAAAAGACTCACTTGTATAAAAAAAATAATTTCAAAAAAAAATCGCATAGCCTAATTTTTTTTTCTTATCTAAAAAAAATAGTGTAATAATATGTATTGAAAATGTAGGAGTAATTTTTGTTGAAAAGCTGACTGGCTTTTTATTACTTGAAGTTCATTATTATATTAAATTTGAAATTTTGAAAATTGTGTTTCGAAAATATTCTTTTTAACCATTAAGTGTGGCCGTGCGGTCTCATAGACCGCACCATGCTTCTGATATGTGGGTGCCTCCCCCCCCCCCTTTTTTTGTTGTGCTATGATATGATGAATGATTAACTGTCCACAAAAACAATGATTTTTTAACAATTGGGTTCAACTTTGAACTTAGTAGTTCAACTTTTACTTTAAAAACGAATTATCATAAATAATGTGATAGTAAATATTTCAATGAAAAAATTTTTTCATTCTAAATGTGAAATTTCCACTTAAACAGATTAATTTTGAAACAAAGAAAATTGAGTTTCAAAAATATTATCTTATAACCATTAAGTGTGGCCGTGCGGTCTCGTAGACCGCACCATGCTTCTGATATGTGGGTGCCTCCACCCCTTTTTTTGTTGTGATTTCGTCGAGGCGGTGGACAACTTTTTGAAAATTTTTAACCAAACTGATGAATCTTTGATAAAAAAACAATAAATTCTCAACAAAAAGTGTAATTATCGATATTTTTGCGGAAAAATATTTTAATTTTTAATAAAAAAACTGTTGGATGATACCGACAAATACGAATTTCCAACCAGAGAGTTGGATTTTTAAAAAATGTTGAATTTTCAAAAAGATAAATTTTCTAGCAAAAATAAAATACAAAAAATTTCTAGCAAAAATGAAAAATGAAGTAAATGAAAAATTCATTGTTCACAAAAACAAAAGAATTTTAAAGAAAATTTGTTAAATTTTTTAACAAAACAATTAAGTTTCAACTAAAATGATGCATTCACAATTTTTTACAGAAAAAAAAATTTTCAACTAAAAAAAGATACATTTTCACTTAAAAATAGAATAGTTTAATTTCAACTTAGAGAAAAAAGATTTTAACCAAATAAAATTAATTTTTAACGAAATAATATAATTTGTAACCAGATAAATAAATTTTCATCCAAAAAGATTAAATGTCTATAAAAAAATTCGACGAAAATTGGCAAAGTTGAATTTTTATTCAAAAAAATTAATTCTCGGCAAAAAAATAACTAATTTTCAACCAAATTTATTTAATTTCTAATCAGAGAAGTGAATTTTTAACTAAAATTATGCATTTTCGATAGAAAAAAAATAAATTTTCAATCAGATAGTTGAATTTTCAACCCAAACAATGAATTTTGTGCCAAAAAAGATAAATTTTCTACAAAATAGATGAATTTGTAACTAAAAAAAATAAATTTTTAATAAAAAATAGAATAGTCTAATTTTAAGTTAGAGAAATGAGATTAAATTAACTGATTTTAAACAAACAAAAAATCAGACGACTTTTTTTGACAAAATATTTAAATTTTCAACAAAATAGGTGAACTTTGAACCAAAAAAATTTATTTTTAACAAAGTTGTTCAACTTTTCCCCAAGAAGTAGAATTTTTGTTTAAAAAAGATCAATTTTCAACAAAATAGTTAAACTTCTAATCAAGGAGATGAATTTCAAACTAAAAATATAATCATCAGGAGAAAGCGCCTGCAAGAAAAATAGAAATATAAATACGACGCAAATAAATTACTGAAAAAAAATCAGGGTGGCCGCAAAACTTCACTTTCAAAATAAAAATAAAAAAATTGCAAATTCATCATCCTTGATGACAATTATTTAAAGAGGCACTTATAGAAATTCCCTGCCTGTTGCAAATTTTTTCCTAAATTCCTGTTTTTTTCCTGATTTTCCAGTTTTCCTTAATTTTCTGCCACCCTGGTTCTAGAAAAGAAAAGAAATCTCTGAAGTCGACAAGGAACAATTATCTTCAGAATAAAACACAAAAGATGAAAAGCAGAAAGCAATTAGAACGGATCTATATTGTGCAACTTCCATCCATAGAGAAAAGCAATAATTCATGAATTCGTCTCACAGAAGCCGGCCGGTGTTTTCGAGCAATTACAAGAATTTAATGGAAGTTAGTTTTCCTTTAAGATTTAAATAGAAGCTGAAGTCAAAATTATTTTCCAAGATCCACCTAGCAATCAACTCAAGTCAAAGGGTTCGCACCTCTTCTTTTTTCTTTTGTAGCTTAAAGTCTGTAATTTGCATAAAAAAAATTAGTTAAATTAGTCCCATACTTTCCCTCCTCTACTCTCCCCACTTTCCTCTCCTCTCCTAATTCCCCTCCCCGCACTTTACCAGTCGCTTCCCCTCCCTTCCTGAACTTCTTCCTCTAATTCAACCACTCTTCACTTCTCGAGCTAAAACTCCCCTTCGCCTACTTCCCTTCTGAAACCATCATTTTTCCTCCCTTACCGCACTACTCCACTAGCCTCTTCACTTCCAGCACTATCCTCTATCACTACCCTCCCTCACATGAAATCATTTTCCTTACCTCCACTCCCCTCATTTCCAATCATTTTCCTGACTTCTCTCTTCACCCATCCCTTCCCCTCCCTTTCCGAACTTCTTCCTCTAATTTCCACCTCTCTTCACTTCCCGAGCTAACACTCCGATTCCCCTACTTTCTTTCCGAAACCATCAATTTTCCTCCCTTACTCATCCGCACTACTCTACTAGCCTCTCCTTCACTTCCAGCACTATCCTCTATCACTGCCCTCCCAAACATTCAATCATTTTCCTTTCCTCCACTGCCTTGATTTCCAATCATTTTCCCTACTTCTCCTCTCTTCACACATCGCTTCCCGTCCCTTCCCGAACTTCTTCCTCTAACTTCTACCTCTCTTCACTTCCCGGGTGAACACTCCATTTCGCCTACTGCCCTCCTCAAAACATCACTTTTCCTGCCTTACTCACTCGTAATACCATACTAGCCTTCCCTTCACTTCCCTCACTATCCTCTGTCACTACGCTCACTATCCTCTATCACTACGCTCACTATCCTCTATCACTACGCTCCCTCATATTCAAACATTTTCCTTACTTCCACTTCCCTTATTTATAATCATTTTTTCTACTTCCCCTCTCTTCATCCATCGCTTCACCTCCCTTCTCGAACTTATTCCTTCTCTAATTTCCACCTCCCCTCACTTCCCAAACTAACTTTCCATTTTCCCTACTGCCCTTGCGAAACCATCACTTTTCCTCTATTACTCATCCGACCTACCCAACTAGCCCTCCGTTCACTTCTCTTAATATCCACTATCACTACTATCCCTCACATTCAATAATTTTCCTTATTGCCTCTACCCTCATACCCAATCATTTTCTCCTATTCCCTCTCTCTTAACCCATCGCTTCCTCTCCCTTGCTGGACTTCTTCCTCTAATTTCGACCTCTCTTCACTTCCCGAGCTAACACTCCACTCCCCTACTTCACTTCCGAAACCATCACTTTTCCTTCCTTACTCATCCGCACTAGCATTCCAGCCCTCCCGTCACTCGCCTCGCTACCCTCCCTTACATCCAATCATTTTCCCTACTTCCACTCAGGAGTCATTCACAAAATATGTGATACATTTCTCGGGAAATTCTGACCCCGCTCTCCACGTGATAATTCTTCTATTGTTCTTAATATGGAGAATGATACTTTTAAATACCCCCCCCCCCCCCTGTAGCACGTATTTTGTGAATAAGCCCTGAACCCGCATTTGCCATCATTTTCCCTACTTTCCCTCACTTCCCTACTTCTACTCCCTTTATGCTCCCTAATTTCTCCTAATTTCCTCTACTTTCCTTCACTTCATTTTCCCTCACTTACCTTAATTCATCTTCCCTCAGTTTGCCTAACTTACCCTACTTCTTCTTCCCGCATTTTCTCCCACTTCACCTACATCCATTTCCCTCATTTTTCATCGCTTTCCCTACTTTCCTTCCACCACTTCCCCTAACTTCCCTTACTTCTCCACCCCTCATTACCCCTCACATCTACACTATTATAACCTCTTCCATATTATCATTTCCCCTCACTTCCCCCACCTCCCATCTTCTCCTTTTCCCTTCTGGGAAAAAAGTGCGACAGACGGATACCCGACCGAAACTATAAGGGTTTCTGCGCAGGGCTACGAAATCTTAAAAAATTATTTGAACACTACATATCTTTGGACATCCAAGACACATCAAAATTTTGGAAAACGTGTGAAAAATTGCACTTTTTCTCCCTTTTTCGAGTCGGCGCAGCGCCAGGCAGAATCCCTGTAGTTTCGGTTGTGTGTCAGTACGTCGTACTTTTTTCCCGGAAGGGGAAATGAAGAGATGAGGAAGTGTGGGAAAATAATGTGAGAGAAAGTGAGAGGAAAATGAGAAGATGGAAAATAAAGAAAGTTATGGGAAATGAGAAAAGGGAAAATAGGAGAAGTGATGGAAAACAAGGATAAGTGAGGTTAGGGAAAATGAGATGAAATGAGAGAGGGGTAGTGGCGGCCACGTGGGAAAGTGAGAGGAGGGAAAGTATGGGAAGTGAGGGGGAATGAATCGTGGGGACAGAGGAGAGCGGAAGTAATGGAAGTGTGGGGGAATGAGGGATAGGGAAGTGAAAAGAGGGGTAGTATTGAAAGTGAGAAGAAATTATGGGATGGAAAATAGAGCAAATCAGGGGAGGTGAAGAGATGGAAAATGAAGGGTGGGGGACTGCTGAGAGGGGAGTGATGCACCAAGGAAATTAAGGGTGGGAAGTAGGGGGAATGAAGGGTGATACAGGGGAAGTTATTGGAAATGAGGTAAGGGAGTTAGGGGAAGAGATGGGAGGGTAATTATCGGAAATGAGAAGATAAGTAGAAGAAATGAGAAGAGAAGTAGAAGAAATGAGAAGAGGAGAAATAGAAGAAATGAGGAAAGGGAAAAGTAAAGGAATTGAGAGGAATTCAAGTGAAGGGGGTGAAGGGGAATTATTAACAGGAAGTAGGACAAGTTGAAAGAAGTTAAGGGAATGATTGTAAGTAAGGAAGGCTATTGAGGGAAGAGAAGGGACGGCTTGTTGGGCAGTGCGAGTAAGTAGAGGAGTGAAAGTCATAGCTGGGGAAGTAAAGTAGGGGAAGGGCAGTTTAATCTGTAGAAGTAAGAGGAGGGGGAAGTAGAAGAGGAAGAATTTGGGTAAGAGAGAGGTTGCGGAAAATGAAGTGAGGGGAGGGGAACTATGAGAGAAGAAGGGAAATTAGGGGAAGTAGGGGACGTAAAGTATGGAGTGGGGAGATTTGAACGACATAATTACCATCCTAATAGGTTACGATAACCTTTTTTGTAGACGCACAGCGACTACTTTGACTGTTTTATTTTTTATTTTTTTATTTTATTTTTTTTATTTTTTTTTTTTGTACTTAAGAACATGCTACTTCAAATTCCTCTCGACCAAAATGGGAGGGTATTAAATTTTTCACAAAATTAAAAGCACAGTGATTTGCTTACGTTCACCATAATTTTTTTTTAAATCAGACCATAAAAATATTTTAACATCCAGGGCATAATTTTTATTTCATCAATATTCAGTATTGTGATGAATTTTTTTTCTTCGAAAGAGAGGGCGGTAAACATAAATTTAACTTGGATCGATGCACAAGCAATGGTTCCATGTAGTGCTTTATTGAAGATACGATCGGTCCATTCCGTTTAACAACGAAACGGCGATCCCAACGATAAAATATTCAGACCTCGAACATTTGAAAAATTGAGTGCGTGGAATTTCCGGATTTCTGAACAGGGAAAGGATATTTTTTATATTCAGCGTTCCACTCTTAGTTTTAGGAGCATTTTTTATATTTATTGTGGTAATTTTTATATTAAAGTGGTATTTTGAATTTTGTTATTTTTTATTTTATTTCTACATGCTTCAATTTGACTCATTTGCGAAGAAAATCAGACTAGAAAAAAATCCTTTAGCATTGGAGTCTAAATAAACAAATTTTCGGAATTTGACTGACTGTTCATTTTTTTAACGACCAATAAAAGAATAAAAATGAGAGATGAGAAATGTTATTTTTCATTTTAGTTCTACATGCTTCAATTTGACTCATCTCCGATGAAAATCAGACTATAAGAAAGGCTTTAGCATAGGAATCTAAATGACCGAATTTTCCTTATTTTTCTTATGGTTTATTTTTTTAACCACCAATATAAAAAAACAGATGAATGAGACATAAACAACTTTATTTTCTATTTTAGTTCTACATGCTTCACTTTCACTTATCCCCAAAGAAAATCAGATAGGAAGAAAAGCCTCTAGCATAGGAGTCTGAATGACCAAATTTTTCTAATTTGACTGATTGTTCATTTTTTTAACAACCAATATGAAAAATATGAAAATAAAAAATAAGAAATGTTATTTTCTATTTTAGTTCTACATGTTTCACTTTCACTCATCCCCGAAGAAATTCAGACTTGATGAAAGCATAAAAGTCTAAATAACCAAATTTTCATAATGTGACTGACTGTTCATTTTTGTAACCACCAATATAAAAAAAGGAAAAATAAAACAAAGGGAAAGTTATTTTTCATTTTAGTTCTACATGCTTCACTTTCACTCATCCACGAAGAAAATTAGACTAGAAAAAGAGCCTTCAGCATAGGAGTCTAAATAACTAAATTTTCCTTATTTGACTGATTCATCTTTTTTGTAACCACCAATATAAAAAATATAAAAATGAAACATGAGAAATGTTATTTTCTATTTTAGTTCTACATGCTTCACTTTCACTCATCCCCGAAGAAGATCAGACTAGAAGATAAGGCTTTAATTTGACTGATGCTTCATTTTCTTAATCATCAATATGAAAAAAAACAAAGGAAATGTTATTTTTCATTTTAGATCCACATGCTTCGATTCCACTAATCCCCGAAGAAAATCAGACTAAAAGAAAAGCTTCCAGTATAGGAGTCTAAATAACCAAACTTTTCTCATTTTTTTATTGCTTTTTTTCCTAACCACCAACATAAAAAAGAAAAATGGGACATAAGAAATTTTACTTCTTACTTTAGTTCTACATGCTTCAATTTGACTCATTCTCGAAGAAAATCAGACTAGAAGAAAAGCCTTTAGCATAGGAATCTAAATGACCAAATTTTTCTCATTTTTCTTATTGTTTATTTTTTTAACCACCAATATAAAAAAAACAGAACAATGAGACATAAACAAATTTATTTTCTATTTTAGTCCTACATGCTTCATTTCACTCATCCCCGAAAAAAATCAGACTAGATGAAAAGCCTTCAGCATAGGAGTCTAAATAACCAAAATTTTCTAATTTAAGTGATTTTTCTTTTTTTTCACTACCAATATGAAAAGTATAAAAATGAAACATAAGAAATGTTACTTTCTATTTTAGTTCTACATGCTTCAATTTCACTCATCCGCGAAGGAAATCAGACAAGAAGAGAAGCCTTCAGCATAGGAGTTTAAATAACCAAATTTTCATAATTTGACTGATTGCTCATTTTTGTAACCACCAATATAAAAAAGGAAAAATGAAACATAGGGAAAGCTATTTTTTATTTTAGTTCTACATGCTTTACTTTCACTCATCCCCGAAGAAAATTAGACTAGAAAAAAAGCCTTCAGCATAGGAGTCTAGATAAGCAAATTTTCCTTATTTGACTGATTGATCATTTTTGTAACCACCAATATGAAAAATATAAAAATGAAACATGAGAAATGTTATTTTCTATTTTAGTTCTACATGCTTCACTTTCACTTATCCCCGAAGAAGATCAGACTAGAAGATAATACTTTATCATAGGAGTCTAAATGACAACATTTTCCTAATTTGACTGATCCTTCATTTTTTTAATCATCAATATGAAAAAAAACATAGGAAATGTTATTTTTCATTATAGATCTACATGCTTCAATTTCACTAATACCCGAAGAAAATCTGACTAAAAGAAAAGCTTCCAGTATAGGAGTCTAAATAATCAAATTTTCCTCATTTTTTCTATTGTTCACTTTTGTAAGCACCAATATAAAAAAAATTAAAAATAAGAAATGTTATCTTCTATTTTAGTTCTACATGCTTCAATTTCACTCATCCCCGAAGGAAATCATACTAGAAAAAAAGCCTTTAGCATAGGAGTCTAGATAACCATATTTTCCTAATTTGACTGATTGTTCATTTTTGTAATCACCAATATAAAAAAAGGAAAAATGAAAAATAGGAAATGTTATTTTTTATTTTAGTTTTACATGCTTCAATTTGGCTCATTTCCGATGAAAATCAGACATGAAGAAAAACCTTCAGCATAGGAGTCTGAATAACTGAATCTTCCTTATTTTTCTTATTGTTCATTTTTTTAACCACCAATATAAAAAAAAGAAGAAAAAATGAGAGATAAGAAATTTTATTTTTTATTGTAGTTCTACATGCTTTAAATTGAGTCATCCCCGAAGAAAATCAGACGAAAATATTAGTTTCCAGCCTAGGAATCAACATAACCACATTTTCCTCATTTTTTCTTCTTTTTTTAACCAATAGTATCAATGAAAAAAAAAAGAAAAATTCAACATAAAAAATATCGTTTTTTATTTCAGTTGTACAAGCTTCAATTTGATACATCTCTGAAGAGAATCAGACTAAAAGAAAAACTTCCAGCATAGGGGTCTAAACAACCAAATTCTCATCATTTTTCTTTTTCCCTTCTTTTTTAACCACAAACAAAGTGCATCAAATTTGTTATTTATTCTTTTTTGACTATACGCATCCTTTTTGTCTTCATCGTGAAAAATAACATAACAAATAAACAAATTAAATTTTTGGACAAAAAGACACAAGGTACAATAAAATGTTTCAATAAAAAAATTATTTCTAAATTAGATCTAAAAATTTTCTTCTGAAATTTCGTCTCACGAGACACGTGATGAGAATGTGTTTGTTAAAGCCGAAAGAGCTTTAACAAAAGAGAATTCACAATCACTAAATTTCAGTTGTCGCTGGCCTGACCTTTAATTTTAAAAATCCTATCCAAAAAAAATGTGGTGGATGTACAATAATGTAGGAAGAAAAAAGAAAGAAAAATGTAGGAAAAAAAATCATATATCATATATCAGGTCAAAATTAAACAAGAAACTATTGAGAGACACAAGTGGAACTTCTAAACGAATTTATACTTCCAATAAACAGCTAGCATTACGTGCTCAATTAGAGTAATTAAAACTCTTGATTTAATTTCGAGTACGCTCGCGAAGGTAGCAATACTGAAAGCGCAATCAAGCCAAGAACTTTATGATAATTTTAACCTAAATCCTCTTAATTTTAGGTAATTTCAAGTTCTAAAAATTGTAATAAAAATCATTAAAGAACTTTTAAAAAGTTAAGGGTCGACCATAAAGTACGTTACTAATTTTAAGCCTGTTTTGCCTCCCCCCCCCCCCAGTGAAAAAGGTAGCCTCCCCCCCCCCACTTTCAACAAAATAGTTGGATTTTCAACAACAAAAAATATTTTTTACAAGAGAAAAATTTTAAACCCAAAAAAACAAATTTTCAATAACAACAAAAATAATTTTTAACCAACAGTTGCATTAATAACCAAATAGTTGAAACTTCAAACGAAAGAGATGTATTTCCAAGAAAATGTTTGCACTTTTAATCAAGTACTGAAATTTTCAAGCTAAAAGGACGATTTTTTCAAGACGTTTGAGTGTTTAACGAAAGAGTTTATTTTTGAGCAAAAAAAGCTGGAATTAACAAAATATTGGAATCTCAACACAATAATGAGAAATGAGAAATGACATGGAGCTGCTTTAGCCAGCGCTTTTGCACGACGAGTGGATACAGTGCACTTGGCTCCCCGGAATCCCGAAGCTCTTCCACGGTTCATTCCAATCGTTCCAATTCCAGGATACGTAGATCGTTCAAAATACATTCATGATAATACAAGAAAGCCCGAAAAACGTGAAAAAAGAAACCATTTTTATATATTTTAAATTCCAATGTTCGGGAGCCATTGTTCGGGAGCCATTGTTCGGGAGCCAAGTGTTCGGGAGCCAAGTGCTCTGCATCCACTCGTTTTGCACGCAGTCGACCCTGCTGGAAGTAAAAAGATAGAGATACTATTCTTTTGAATCATTTTGAATCTTTATGATCGAAATAGATAGAGAAAATGTATCCCATTCTATCTCTTTGTCAATCTAAATTCGCGTCTATCTTTTTCAATACTCTCTTTTCTATCTCATCCTATACTTTATCTATCCAGTTCTATATTTTTCTATCTCTCTATCAATCCAAACTCCTGTTATCTTCTTCCATCTCCTTTTCCCTATCTCCTCTTATCCTCAATCTATCCGCGTCAATCTTTTTCTATCTTTCTGTCTGTATAAATTCACGTCTTTCTTTTCCAATCTCCTTTTCTCTATCTCATCCTATCCTGCTTCTATCAACGTCAATCTTTTTCTATCTCTCTATCAATCTAAACTACCGTTATCTTTTTCAATATCCTTTTCCCTATCTCTTCTTATCCTCGATCTATCCACGTCAGTCTTTTTCTATCTTTTTTTCTATATAAATGCACAGAGATAGAAAAACATTGACTTTAATAGATACAGGATGAGATGAAACTGAGATGGATAAAGATAGACGTGAATTTAGATTGAAAAATAGATAGAAAATTATAGACATTCTATAAGGAAGATGAGATCTAAATTCACGTCTATCGTTTTTAATACTCTCTTTTCTGCTCAACTGGAGGTAGAAAGATGAAAAATAATAGAAATTGGGGGATAGGTAGTATAGACTGAGATAGAGAAGAGGAGATTGGAAAATATAGGCGAGAGGTTAGATTACCAGAGATAGAAAAAGATTGGCATGAATAGATGAAGGATTGGATGAGATAGGGAAGAGGGGATCGAAAAAGATAGACGTGAATTCAAATTAAAAACGAGATAGAAAAAGATAGACGTTGATAGAAGTATAAAAGAATTTATATTGAAAGAAAGGTAGACAAAAATTTATGTGGATAGATAAAGGATAGGATAAGGTAGAAAAGAAGGGATTGAAAAAGATAGATGGGAATTTAGATTGACAGAGAGGTAGAAAAATATTGACGTGGATAGATAAAGGATAGGATTAGATAAAACAGAAGGGATTGAAAAAGATGAATGAGAATTTATATTGATGAAGAGATAGTAAAAGATTGAGTTGGATAGATGAAGGACAAGATAAGGTAAAATAAGAGGGGATTAAAAAAGATTGACGGAACTTTAGATTGATAGAGATATGGAAAAAGATTGACGTGGAAAGATGAAGGATAGGATGAGATAGAGAAGAGGATATTGAAAGAGATAGACGTGAATTCATATCGAAAAATAGATAGAAAAAAGATAGACGTAGATAGATGGAAATTGAGATTAATTCAGAGATAGAAAAATATTAACGTGGATAGATAAAGAATAGGATGAGATAGAGAAGAGGGTATTGAAAAAGATAGACGTGAATTCAGATTGAAAAATGAATAGAAAAAGATAGACGTTGATAGATATATGGTACAATAATATAGGGAAACGGATATTGAAAAAGAGAGAAGTGAATTTAGATTGACAAAGGGATAGAAAAAGATTGAGGTGGGTAGACAAGGGAAAAGGTGAGACAGAGGAGAGGGTATTGTAAAAGATAAACGTGAATTTAGATTTAAAAATAGATAGAAAAATATTGACGTTAATAGATGTGTGATACAATGAGGTAGGGAAGAGAATATTTAAAAAGATATATGGGAATGTAGATTAATTTAGGAATAGAAAAATATTGATGTGGATAGATGAAGGATAGGATGAGATAGAGAAGAGGATATTGAAAGAGATAGACGTGAATTCAGATTGAAAAATAGCTAGAAAGAAATTGACGTGGATAGATCGAGGATAAAAAGAGATAGGGAAAAGGAGATTGAAAAGGATAAAGGGAGTTTAGATTTATTGAGAGATAGAAAAAGATTGACGTTGATAGAAGCAGGAGAGGATTTTTCTACCAGAAAATACGAATTTTCAAACAAAAGGATGAATTTTCCATAATATAATTCGATCCTTTAAGACAATACATGCATTTTCAACCAAATATTTGAATTTTCAACTAAAAAAGATCAATTCACAACCAAAAATCGAATAGTTAAATTCTCAGTTCAAAAAATTAATTTTCTATAAAAAGAAAACGAATTCTTTACAAAGCAGTTGAATTTCCAACCTGGAAATAATAATTTTCAACAAACAATGTAATAGTTGATATTTGAACCAAAGAAGACGAACTTTCAACAGAATACTTGAATCTTGAACTAAACCTGATTAATTTTCAACTACACAGTATACAGTTATATTAAAAAAAAAAAGATTTTCTAACAAATAGTTGAATTTTCAAACAAGAATATTAATTTTCTACCAGAAATGATGAATTTTCAACTAAATACATACATTTTCAAACAAATAGTGGAATTTTTTATTTGATTAATTTTTAGTTTATATTTTTCTCTTTTCTAACATTTTTAACTGAATGATTGAATTTTTAAACTAAAAAGAAATTGATTTTGAATTGAAATATAGTTAAATTTTTGTTAGGGATAATTAATTTCCAATGGAAACAGGAATTTTGTACAAATTAGTTTAGTTCTGTATCAAATAGTGGAATTTAGTACCAAATTGTAGAATTTTCAATAAAAAAAAAACGAATTTTCGCTACTTGAATTTTCAGCCTAAAAATACTGATTTATATTAAAAAATGTAATACTTAATGTTTAAGCCAAAAAAATTATTTTCTACTAAAAAGGGCGAATTTTTAACCAATAAGTTCAATTTTCAACCAAAAAGGTAAATTATCAAGAAATCACATCAATTTTCCATAAAACATTTGAATTATTTACTAAACAGTTGAATTTTCTACCTAAAAAGGCGGATTTTTAACTAATTACATACATTTTCGACTAAATATTTTGAACAATGGATGTAGTAATAGTCAAAATTTTATTTGAATTATTTTTAGCTCATATTTTCTTCGTTTCTAACAATTTTTTAAATAAATAATTGAATTTTTAAACTAAAAAGATCAATTTTTAACCAAAAATGGTATAGCTAAAGTTTTATTCCGGCGAATTAATTTTCAATAGAAAAAACAAATTTTTTACAGGACAGTTTAGTTGTGTACCAAATAGTTGAATTTCAACGAAACATGTCATAGTTGATATTTCAACAAAAAAGAATTTAATTAAAAATAAAAACCAGTTGGATTTAACAAAAAAAAAACGAATTCTCAACAAAATGCTTGAATCCTCAATGAAACAGATTTATTTTCAACCATACAGTTACATTTTTACCCGAAAAATGGATTTTTTACCCAGAAAAGACGAACTTTCAACCAAATAAATATATCTTCTATCACAAAGTTGAATTTTCAAACAAAGGGATGCATTTTCTATAAAAAATTCGATTTTTGGATTCGAAATTCGTCTTTTTCGGTTGAAAATTAATCTTTATGGTTAGAAACTCATTTTTTAGGTTGAAAATTAAACTATTTGGTTCAAAATTAATTTTTTTATTGAAGATTCATCATATTATAGTTAAAATTTCATTTCTTTGGTTAAACATTCAAATATTTTGTTAAAATTTTCTTGTTGTTGCTGTAAAATAATTTCTTTCACTGAAATGTCTTTTTTGGTAAATAAGTAATTTTCTTGGTTGAAAATTCAATTCTTTGGTTGAAAATTGAACTATTTCGTTAAAAATTCTTTTTTTTGCTGAAAAATAATCTTTGTAACTGAAAATATAACTATTCCATTTTTGGTTGAAAATATTTATAGTTGCAAATTCATTTCTTCGGTTGCCGTCACAAAGTACCGTTTGATTTCTGATTCATTGATTGTTTGGAAAGAAATTATTATTATGAATGATAATAATAATTTCTCTGAAAATTATCATTTAATTAGCTTATTCATTTATCTTATAATTGGTGGAAACTTAAGAGTTATTTCGAAGTTTTAAAATGATTCAAGAATAATTTAAAACTTAAAAAGATTTCAATCAAATTTGAACAAAAAGTAAATTTTGGAAGATAGCTATTGTTAGTAATTCAGATGAAAATTCTTGTATACGTTCTTCAAGGTGTTGAAAGAAAAACTCTAGAATAATTTTTTTCTTAATCCAAAAACTTGAGGGATATTCAAAATTGAAAATTTTGGTCCTCTTTTCTAAAATTTTCAAAACTTTCGTGATTTTAGTGATATCAAGGTCAATTTTTTTAATTATTCGTAATAGGACGCAGTTAAAAAAATATATGTTTCTAAAACTGCGTCCTATTACGAATAATTGAAAAAATATACCTTAATATAATTAAAATCACCAAAGTTATGAAAGTTAGAGAAGAAAAGACCAACAATTTTGATTTTGAATATTTACTAAGTTTTTGGATTTTTTTAACAATTATTTTGGGTTTTTTCCTTGCAACATCTAAGAGGAAGGATACTAGAATTTTCATCAAAACTATTAACAATGGCTGAAATTCTACAGATGATTTGACATGGAATTGTTCTTATATATTTTTTACTCTGTAGAGTAACTTACTTTATGAAATAGATAGGATAGCCACTACCACGTACCTATAACTGTATAATGTTATCTTTGATATTATCTTCATATATATTTTCTTTTGCTACAGTCGGCACCAGGTGCCGTTTGTCTGATTGGGCGGTTTTTAAAGGGTTAACCCTACTTGCAAATTTTGAAAAATTCGATTTTTGGGTTTTGACATTTTCTGAAAGTAAATCATTTGAAAAATATTTTCTGAAAGTCTTAATGAAATCTGAATGAAATTGTAGAAGTTATTCAGTCGGAAGCGTAGGAGGGTCCGTCTAGGTCTAGGCAGTTTCAGAACTTTAAATGCGTTTTTCTCGAAACGACGTTTTCGAAGTCGGTGAGCAAGATTTCTAGAAAACCGCTTAATTGATCATTTCCAAACTTGGCAACCTTTTTTGTGATATCGAAAAGCAGTACTTAATCAAAGGAATTTTTTTTTCATTGAAAACTTTTTTTTTTATTTTAAAAACAAATGTGTTTTTTTTCGACAAAAATCGATTTCTCAACTTTGACTGGCCGCCATTCTGTCAAAAAAAATTTTTGTCCAAATACTTAGGTTAAGGACTAGAAAAACTTATAATTTCTTGAAATATTTTTGATTTTCCCATTTCGGATGATCGAGTCCTGAGCAGTGTTGCTCACCGCAATACACCTTCAAAAAATCATACTACGGTGTATCAGTAGTAACTTATGAAATAATGTGTATTCTTGAATGAAAATTAGCGTAAATTAGGTTTATATGATACTCTTTTAAATATACAAACTTTTATCAAAGAGTATTTTTTCATTTTTTTTTTCAAATCGATAAAATTCACTTTTTTATTGCGTTGCAAGTAGGGCTAACCCCTTAACGACGATGGTCCCGAAAGTACACACACGGTTAGAGATAAGGAAATGAACATTTCTCCGATATACTTATACCTGGAATCTAACAGCTTTGACGTATTATTAACTTTGATTTATTGACTTCGCTCTCTTTGCAGTTCACATACAGTAACTGAAATTTTAAATTTTCACGCTCAAATATGGCGTCGCTGTCTTGACGCTTGCGCTCGCGTAACA
>CAKNXH010053866.1:0-30413 GCA_932178445.1 Andricus quercusramuli | reverse complement strand
AGATTTTCGAATTTTTTCGTCCGGACCGCGAACCCAATTTTAATGATCAAAAACCCATCGATTCCGGCGGCTCACTCCCGTTACGTGGTCGAAAGTTAGAATTCCGGTGCCAAGGATAGGACGTGGTTGCGTCTTACGGACTAAGTTTTTACCGATTAAAACTTTGTTTGGTTCTTGGTCCCAACGTCGGACGGACAAAAATCTGAGTAGTTCTGGCCCGTGCCAGGTTGCTCAGGAGACTGCGATTTTTGTCTTCTGTTCGACGGTTTATAATTGAGGTGATTCAGGTAGGGATTTTTGCGGAGTTGCGAAATTTGGATTAGGAATGTAGGGATACACCGTGAGAGCCGAAGCAGCGTTTGCAAATTTGACTAACCAAGTAGCTTGATTTCCAAGTGTGCAAGAATTGCATTGCAAAATGCTTCCGTTTGAAATTTTGCACCTGCGAGACAGGAACCTCGTCAGCACCTTAAGAAGTGAGGTGCATTCAAGTTTTTCTTTATATTTCTGAAAGAAATTTTGATTTCAATTTGCATCGAAATTGATGCAGGTTGGAATTTTCAACTTGAATATAAGTGTATATTAATTCCAACCCTTTTATCAAAGAAAATGAACGAGCATTTCGGCGTTACAAGTTTCTGCTGAGTGAGCACGTGGCGCTGTTTTGGTATTTTCCACGTGTTCGTACTGTCCGGCTACGGTGGGAAGTATGTAAAGGCGAAAGCTAGACGGACTTATGGAAGAATGACGTGGAGAGAGAGAGAGAGAGAGGACAGTGTGTAGAGTGCGGAGGCTTGAGATCGCCGCGTCAGTGTAGCTACATGCAAAGAACGCGACGGCGATGTTCAGAACTTTGGAGAGATAAAGATGGAATGGGTACCTTGCGCGTATGTGTGTGTGACCGCATAGCGAGTGCAACTATACTCGTTCTTTTCAGATTCTCTTATGTGTTTTTAATTTAGGTCCTCGAGGCTGATGCCTTAGAATTAATTTTCCTTTCCCTTAATTCTATATTGTTATTATTATTATTTTTATCCTTTAATCTTATATTCTAGGTACAGGGTTTAATTTTCTTATTCACCTAGGCCCAGGTGCATACTAATCATTCCGTACACTCATACAATTCCCTTCCCCAATCCACCCTAATGTTATTGAGTGGTTTGGGGAAGAGGAAACAAAATTCAAATACCTGTGAAAAAAATAAAATAAAAGAAAAAGCATGTTTTCATCAGAGAATAATTTTAATCCTTGATTAAAATTATTCTCTGAGGTCATTACTCTCCTCATTCGCAAGTTGGCTCGCTGTCAGTCCCCGGGAGCTTGGAACGCTGCGTAAGCATGCTGACAGTAGATCTCAGGTTACGAGCGAGCAGAGAGTCCCTTGAAACTCATATAGAGTTTTGAATCAATGTAGCTTGGAAGAATATTTCGAGCTTCATTAATTATAAAGAAAAAAAAGAATGGAGATTCGCTCGTAACAAACCACACCGGAATTTGATTATTTCGTCCCCGAAATTAAGGGTAACTTGCGAGTGAGGGGAGCTCGACTCCTCCCTTTACATTTTTAAGCTATGTTCACAAGAACGGAAATGACTTATTTTATCCTTTCATACCCATACGTAGACAGTGTACGTTTGCGTAGGGAGTTGGATCGCTGGCCTTGAAGTAGTTGAGCTGGTGTGCACCGAGGGCTGCGTCGCACCCCTTGGTGATATTGCAGGTGTTTCTTTACAGGCACAACTGCCTCAATACGGGCTTCTTTAGTGTTTACCGAGGGCCTCTTCGCTTTGGAATTTATCTGGTTGTAGTTGGAATCCTTAGGGCCCTTCTCATGACATGCTCTGGTGATGCCAAATCTGACAAGAGGGTAGCAGCAGTAGCACCAGAGGCCTATGGCGAGTAGGGCTATTCCCACGTAACAACCTTGAATGAGCGTTAAGTGTTGGGCCTTAATTCGGTGTTGTAGATTCATGTCATTAATTTTTTTTTTCTAAGTCATCCAGAGACATCTCGTTGGCAAGAAAGGCTTCATCATTGATGGAATCGTCTACTATGTGCTGTTTCTTCTTTTCATCTTTCGTGGTGAAGTTTCCATGTTCCCTTAAAATTGGCGATAGCTCAGCCAGATTGAGGTGGAGGAGCGGCTCATAGATGAGCTCCGTTGTTCTGGTTTCGCTGGCTATTCCGAGGAATGTTTGATCATGTGCCTTCAGATGGCAACCGGGTGCGATCTGTATTAGCCCAATTCCTTTCAATCTGACTAGAGACTTGGTTTGATTGGGGCACCTCAGCTCGGTGGACAAGGGCTCAGCTAGGGATTAGAGCCAGCCACCCAGAGAGTTGATACGGACCCATTCTGATTCCTTATTGTAGGACACTCGGATGTCGCATCTTCGGAGAGCTTCCGTTGAAGGGTTCAATAGCAGCTCGCTTTCACATGTTTGATGGGTAGCAATTTCGTTAACGGGTGAGTTGTCGTTACAGATCCTGTAGTAGGGGGTTTTCTTGCAGGACTCTATGCGTTGATTGTCCAGCAGGATGTGGGTCCGTTGGTATTCTTCAACGGCAATATGGGTAAACTTTGGTAAGACGAATGCACTTCCAGAACCATTCCCTAATACCGACTGAAATACAGGTATTGGACGTAATTGGTATGCTAGGTAGTAAGATGGTTCCAATAGTGGAATGTCCACTAGTATGCTTAGGATTTCCTTCTTATACATGTTTGTGATGGTAACTATGTTGGCTAGTTCCTCGAGGTCCACCTGAGGTCCTGGGGTTGGGAATTCAAGCCTGGGATAATGATCTTGGATATCTCGGTAGACTGGCTCCAGTTGTTCGGACGTCAGGAGGGAGAGATGCATCTTCCCTTGGCGAGACGTGTGAATGACTTCCAGAATGCGATGGGCGGTGTGAATGTAGTCGCCGAGGCTAGAGTCTACCGTTTAAGCACGCGTGTCAGTGCTTGGGCATAATTGAGCTCCGCAACTTCCCGTGTGAGATTTTCCAGCCTAAGATTGTCCTGAGTCAGTTGTCCCTCATGTAGGATTAGTCTCTCCTTATTGGTTCTCGAAAGCTCGTGAATTCCTTCTAACTGAGCCCTAACTATGTGAGTCTGTTTACCCACCTGGTGAAACAAATTGGTTTGAGCTTGGTTTAGTTCGGCGATCTCCGCTTCGAGGGTCTTTCCGTTATTGTAGGTCATTAGGCCCGCTATTGGTCCAATGAGGCCTCCTAGAATTCCGAGTAGTGGCTGTGCTCGTCGGCTTCTGATTCCCGTCGGTATTTTCAAAAGCGTTGCCTTATTGGTGTGCTTCTTCATCTCTGCGGCATGCCTGGATACTTCCTTCTTTAGGCCTTCGGCTATCAGGCAGGTAGCGTCGAGACCGTAGTCGGTGATCGTCTGTAGGCAAAATATTCCGAATCCAGGTAGACACAGATTGGATAAATGTTGGAATCGCTGTTGGTAAGACTCTAGGGGTCCCTGGATCTTCCGCATGTCCAGGAACACAGTGATCCTCCACGTTCCAGCGACTCGTCTTACAGGTCCCAGATGCTCGTAGTAAGCTCCTGTACTGGACCTCAAAGGAGTGTTCCTATAAGTAGTGGGGTTGGAGCCTTCCGAGGTGGCAAAGGAAACCAGGAGGATTATCGACCATAGATTCATCATCTTTTACCTAAAAGAAACACGAATTAGATTTTCTCTTCGGCAAAGGAAGGAAGTCCAAGACAGGATAGGGCCCCAATTACTAGAGAAATTGTAAGATGCGGTCAGATGCCTTAATGATTCTTGCCTCTGATAGTTAGTCATAGGAGAGAATAAGGAAACGAAAGGGCTTATTCTGTCTTAAGATTCTTCCTTAGGGTTCGTTCGAGTTTAGCAGCGGACGATCCTAACTTTATCTTTGTGTTTTGCGAATCGGTCGCCGGTTTCGGTTTCGAGGATTACGTTGTTTTTTCCAGTGAATCCGACTATCGCGTAAGGACCAGTGGCCCTACTATCGAATTCACCGTCCCTCACTTCCTTGATAACGTAGGCTTGGTCCCCTATCGTTCCATTCAAGGACAAGGCCTTGCGGTCATATTGTTCCTTAGAAGTCGTTTTTCCCTTAACTAACTTTGCGGCCGCAAGTTTTTGGATTTCTGTTATTTTTACTATCAGGTCGCGCAGATAGGAGCCGTAGGTCTTGAGTTCTTCGCCTTGGGGGAAGGAGCTCAGCGTTCTTGCCACTCGACCAAATACCAATTCGTAGGGCGTGCAATTAGTCGCCTCATGTACTGACGTATTATAAGCGAACATGGCGAAAGGGAGCAATTGGTCCCAATCATCATAATCGTCGGCGCAATGCTTAATATAATCCGTCAGGACTATGTGACTTCTTTCAAGGGCCCCGTTGGTTTGAGGTCGGTAACCGGAGGTGGTAATTTGTTTTACTTGGAACAACCTCTCAAGATGTTTCATGAGCTTGCTCACAAAGGTTCCTCCCCTGTCGGTCAGGATACTTCGAGGGGCACCATACTGAGAGAACAGGGAAGTGGCCACTGCATGAGCTATGGTGGTTGTCTTGAGGTTAAGTATGAGGACAGCTATGCAATATTTACTGAAGTTGTCCTGCATTGTCAGGATGTGACGGTTCCCGTTCGGTGTAGTGGGCAATTTTCCCACCGTGTCAAGCGACACTTTTTGGAAGGGCTCGGCTGGGGTGTCGGTTATGAGCATAGGTTCTCGAGTCCTAGCTCGTACTAGCTTCTGCTCTAGACAACTTCGACAACTGCGGATAAAGTCGCTAATTTGGTCTCGTAAACCCCGCCAAGAGTACCTCTCCCTAATGCGACGGTATGTCTTGGTCACACCCTTGTGGCCACCAATTAAACTACCGTGGTATTCAGCTATGATTTTGGGCCTTAATTCGAGGGGAGGCACTGCTACCTTCCCGTGACAGAGAGTGATAGTGATACTGCTATCCTGAAAAACGGCCGACAGTAATTCTGCCATTTTGTTCTGGGCCAACGACCCTAGGGCGTCTCCGGAGTTGGCCATTCGACAAGATGTTTGGTTGTCCCGTTCTTAAGCGGTACGATGGTGGGTTAGCCCTATGGTTACGTCCGTCCAGTCGATATCGTCTACGTGTCGCCTTCTTACCGTGACAGAGTAGGTGTAATGTCGACCGTGGGGAGTAACCAAGACCTGCCCCTTCTTGGGCCTGCGTTCCCATAGGTCTTGAATATCAAGACGCTCGGTAGCGATGAGGAGTTTCGCAATAGGATTCGTTGGTTCACAATCCTCTGAAATAAAGTGAGCGTAATTATCCCGCCTGTACGTCAGAGGTTTAGTCCATTGGTGTAGAATGTTGAGTCCTCTTTCGCTTAAGTCACCCGACTTTGACCTTACTTCAATGGGCTTTTGGAGGGGTATCTCGGTATTTGGGGAATCATCGATGTACGGTATGTTCAAATCAATTAGGGAAGAGGAAAATAGGGAGGGGTTTCCCTGCGAGGGTTCGAATGTCTTTCCTGCCTGCAATTTTCGTGGGTTCAACCTCGGTCGTCTATTGAACGAAGTTCCTTCTTCCATAAGGGTTGTGTCCATATGGGCATTGGTGAAAGGTGTAGATCTGGCGCCTGGCGCCATGGCAGGTGCTGGGGTGAAGGATAGGGTTCCCATTTGTTGGTTTCGTCCAACGATGGGGGACCCTGGGATGAGTTCTTTTTCTTCGAGAGGATCCTTAAATCGAACGGTGCTTCTTCTCACCACACCGGAATCTTTTGTGGGGGAAGAGGGTAACTGTTCGATTTGTCTAGCGGGGCTGAGAGTTTCCTTAGCAGAGGTTTCCGTGGCTATAGGTGGAGTGGGTTGTGTTAATTCGGGTTCTGAGTTCTCATTAGCTCTTTGGAAAACCTGTTTCTCATAGTTTTCCAAAAAAACTTTTCACTCTTTCCGCGAAAATGTCGTAATCGTATTCTCCGCAGGGGTCGAGCAGCTCTAATTTCTTGAGTAATCCTTCATCCTGTTCTCCTTCAGAGACGTATGTACACGGCAGTTGGTTGCTTTCATCCATTCCTTCATGATCCCAGCTCAGAGAGGTCTGAGCGTCGAATTGCGCAAAGGATTTCTGAAGGTCCTCTTTGAAGCTTGCCTTGGAGGCTGACAGCAGACGGCCTGGTGTATCGTCAATGTCCTCATCGTCCTCACTACTTACAGTAATCGGGGGTACTCGAATCGTGCTTGATTCCGGAGGAAGGGTTGACTCAATAACTTCGGTGGTTGCTGGACCCTCGACACTTTCTCTGGCCAATTTATCAGCCATTTCATTACCGAGGATTCCTTGATGTCCGGGAATGTGTTCCCAAATCACTTCTAAGGGTTCCAGGGCAATTTTCATTTTCTCGAATTCGGAGCGGTTCTTAACTGGCTTATTTTCATAAGTTTTCCAGTCATTTGCTTCCCATTTAGGGATCCATTCGGTTGCGCTGCTGACTAGAAATTTTGAGTCGGTTTTTATTCGGAGTTCCTTGATACCGGCTTCGTGGGCCTTTGGGGCTGCCACGGTCGCTGCTTCGATCTCAGCTGCATTATTGGTTTGGCGACCTTGACTGCGCTGTGAAACGTTCCAGGGGTTGTTTGGGCCAAACCAGACTCCTATACCAGCCTTAGGTTCTTCGCCTCCATGATAGCTGCATGCACCGTCTACGTACACATCTACGAACTTATCTTGTAAGGGAGGGAACCATGGACTCGGGTTCTTAGTTCCAGGGGGAGCACTCTTTGGGGCCGAGTAATCTCTTTTAACGGCGAATGAAGGTTCCAAGTCGTGTAACATGCTATGAGATTTTCGAAATACAGGCGTGTCCGAAGAATCAGAGTCTTCATCATCCGAAGATGGCTCGGTTGAGGATTCACTTCCAGCGACTGGTGATTTACTTGCTTCTCTTCTTCTCAACAGTCGTTTACCTATGGAGCTCTCTTCTAGTTTGAGTGATGAGGCTTCTTCTGATGGCACATTGGCCACATCGGATTCGCTTTCTGGAACCGGTGTTCTCCTTGGCCTTCCTCGCTTTCTAGGAAGGGGGGCCGGGATGCCGATTGACGGTAAAGGGACGGTTTCCCCTCTCTTCGCAGGCTTGAATGCTGCTGTCCTACGTATCGCTGGTTTCGCTTTCCCTGGTGCCGCTGACTTCCTTTCCTGAGGTAGGGCGCAAGTAGCATTGGTGGATGTCCCTGGGACATCCTTCTTTTCTTCGGGGCCGCTTCTTGATGCTCCCGCTCGTGTCAGAACCAGTACCCTTTGGGGGTTTGTTTGTGAGTGGGTCTCATACGTAAAGGGTTTGATCGACTGAGTGGATGTGTAAGGTCCTTGGGTTCCACTCAGGTCCTCCGAGTCCCTGTTTTTTTCTGAATTTTCAGAAGGATGTTCATGAGGATTCCCATAATGCTTCCACTCCCCTGTTCAGCTTTCCCTGCTTGTATTCGAATTCGTATTGGTAGTTTAGGAATTTATGGCGCCAATGAAGCAGCCTGGCCCCCGGATTATTGATATAGGTCATCCAGTGGACTGGCTCGTGGTCACAGGCGAGTATGAATTCTTGACCGTACATTCCTGCTCTTCCTTGGGGTACCTTTCCTGACAGCTGTTCATGGCCTTGGAAAAATAGGCAACGGGCATGTCTAGTCTTTCTTCTTCTTGGGTCAATATGGCGCCGACGGCGTGGCTCAAGGCGTCAGTGGTCAGCTTAAAGGTTTTTCTAAAATTAGGATACCGCAAAATCGGCTCGCTACAGAGAGAGTCACAAAGTTTATGAAAGCTTTCACCCTGTTCCGTGCCCCACTTCCATTTTACATTCTTCTTAAGGAGGTCGGTCAGAGGTTTGGCGATTTTCGCGTAGTCTTGTATAAACCGTCGATAATAACCTGATAGCCCGAGAAATTGCCGAATGTTACGCACGGTTCTTGGACGAGGAAAATTTTGTATTGCTTCTATTTTGGCCGGATTTGGTTTCAGCCCCTCATGGCTAATAATATGGCCAAGGTATGCTACTTCCCTTTGTAGAAACTCGCACTTGTCAGGCTGAAGTTTCAGGTTCGCTGCTCGGAGTCGATACAGCAACCTTCTGATCTTCAAATCATGTTCTTCTAGGTCCTTGGACTGCACCACAATGTCATCCAGGTAAACGAAGACTTCGGTCCCGTGCATCCCTTTTAGCACCGTATCCATCAGCCGCTGGAACGTAGCAGGGGCGTTTTTGATCCCCATGGGCATCCGCAGATATTCGAAGTGTCCTCGAGGCGTAGAAAATGCCGTTTTGACCCTGTCATCGGGGCGGGTTTCGACTTGATGGAAACCACTGGCTAGATCGAGCACAGAAAAGTACCGGGCCTTCCCTAAATGATCGAGGATGTCCGTAATATTAGGCAGGGGGTATGCGTCCCCTACGACCTTCTCGTTAAGAGCTCGGAAGTCGATTACTATCCTCCATTTCCTTTCGCCGGATCCGTCGAATTTCTTAGGGACGATCCAGAGGGGAGAGTTACAAGGGGACTTGGAATGTCCTATAATCCCGCTATCATATTGTTTTTTTATTTGAACGGCCACTTGGTCAGCAGCCTCGTTGGGATAGCGGTATTGCTTTCGGGCTATGACCTCATCGTTAGTGGTAGGGATCCTATGTTGGACTACATTCGTAGTCGAGAGTCTTTCTCCGTTTATGTGAAAAATATCGGCGAAGTCTTCTATCCATTTATGGACGTAGTGTATTTCATCCGATGTTAATTCTAAAATGCGTAAGCTGTCCTTAATTTTCTTGACACGGTCAGTGTAAGAGCTACCCATTTCCTTTCGTAGGTCCTTGACCAAATATTCAGATACGGAATTGGTGGATTCTTCGTCGTGCGGTTCGATAAAATCGTAGGGCAGGACTTTCTGGGCTGGCACCTCTACGTCCACGTCCTTCTCCCGGGTGTTGATGGCAAGTACATGGCAGACTCCTTCGTGGGTGGAGACGGCCGCCTCGCCTAGATACACTCCCTCAGGGGTGTGTATCCTGGATAGATATCCTCTTTCATTTCTGGATTGAGGACGTTTATGGCGACTGGTTGCCTCGTCCTAGCCTTGATTCTTAGAATCCTAGCAAAGGGTTTAATTTCGGCTTTGAGCGATGCCCGGGTTGATCGAGACTCCTTGTCAATAAATGGGATTGGGTTGATTGGATCTGAAATGGTGACCAAAGAATTGTACCTAAAGGATATTTGGGCTTGTTCTTGCCGCAAGTAAGGCCTTCCGATGATCCCATCGGGGGATATTGTGAAGTCATTCTTCACGATGTGGAATTCGACGGGGGTACCGAATAGGGTGATCCTGGTTGTTCCAATCGTCACGACAGGGTCTGGATGTATCCCTGTCAGGAGGACAGCCTTGTCCGGCTCGTATTTTAATTCGAGGAGAAGAGTTTTAATTTTTATCAAATTCACATCGGATCCCGGATCTACCAGGAAGCTGCATGTTGAGCGTCTTCATTCTGGTGCTGTCAGAGAGACAACCGGGTAGCTTTCTATTTCGGCTCCTGCTCGTAGGACCCGATGGTGTGTTCCGGGAAGCGGACATGTTTTTTGGGGCGCTAGGGAGTGGACTGACTCCCTGCCGCGTCCGAGCGAGGAGTCTGTTGCAAGTTTAAATTTCCCGACGGTCCTGGCGAGGTTGACCTTGGAGACGTCGTACTATCCGTTGATTTTCCATACCTCTGCCATGGAGTGTTGGCTCGGGTCGCATTATTATGCTACTTTCCTTTGCTTCATCAGCGGCTCCCAGGTTGTAAACCTTGGTGTATTTTTCTGCGACTGCATGTCGAGCACCGCTTAGGAGGCCTTGGACTCGGTCGTAATAGTCCCTCACCGTTTCGTTCTGACGCATACGGAGATTCACTATATTTTCGAAATACCATTGGTACTTTTTTATAGGGGCAAACCGTTTTTCCAGGTGGGCGATTAATTCGTTCACCCTATTGAAGCGCTTGTCCCTAACGCTGTCGCGGGCGATTCCCTTGAGCTTGATGAGGACGATCTTAATGAACCCAGGTTCATTCGCTTCGGTGATGTAAACTGCGCCATTCGCGATGTCTTGCAAAAACTCCTTAAGCTTAGGGGTCTTTCCGTCAAACTGCGGAATATGATAGGTGCTTTGTTGCAATGTCATGCATTCTAGCACGGAGGCCATGGCTGCAGCTGTGTCCAGACTCGCAGCTGGGTTGGGAATCGTAATATTGGAATTGACCCCCAGGAGGTCATTACTCCTGTTCGAATTCGTGTCATTGTCATTGGGATTAGTCATTTTCGGTAATGGGATCTTCTCGTAGATGTGGCTAAGCAGTTTTCACGGCGTAGTTAGTAACGGTGACCTTTACTGATTCCTAATGCAGCTATTCTGTGAGGGTGTTGGTCGAGACTCACACTGGCTAAGTGCGATAGGCAGGGAGGGAGGGAGGGTTAACTTCGCACACGCAAGGGGATAACGATCCTGTTTTGAGGCTGTTTCTTTGGAATAATGCATGGGAAATCCATGCAATATAAACAAGTGTTCGATCAACTGTACTCCTGCTATCCCTACTATCTGGTTTAGCCCGATTAATTCTGGGTTGGAGATAACGTAGGAGTGGAAATCTGCTTCCCTTATTTCCAATCTCAGTTTCCCAACGACCCGTAGTGTCCTATTTCCGATAGTAACCTCGTGCTCGGGGATAGATCGGTAGGGGACGCTAAGACTATCCCTGTAGATGAAATTATTGTTGGTGTTCCAGTCGAAGACTAATTCGGCAAACCCGTCTTGAAAATCGTCGCTGTGTATTTCGACTGAAGTGGGCAGTTGCCCTTTAACAGGGGCGCGAATTCGGTCACAAAAGGTGGCATTTATTCATCCGTTTCCCTTCTTCGCAGGAAAGAGTAACATAGGTTCACCACACCGGAATTTTTATTGAATATTAATTTTCGAAGTCGGTTGGTTGAATGGACCTGTAATCGAAACAACCCTTCGCTAAATATTCAGCAATTGGTGCCGAAGCCACACCGGAATTTTATTTTTCTTCCTAAATTCCCGAGAATGGTATCGGGCCTTTAATCTAGGATTTCGATTTCCGGGTCTAAGGTAATTGTATCATCGTCTGAGAGGTCACCGTTTTCGAATCCCGCAAAAGGTGCGGTGACGCCTTGTCGGCGATTTTCAACCCCGAGATTAGGATGAGTTTCCTCCAAGAAGGCGCGTCTCCTTTGCTGAAGCGCTTCCTCTAGTTCCAGGTTAATCACTAGGATAGGTGCGTTTGGGTTCGCTGGAGTATCTTCAGGCGCGATGGTTGCAGGTCGAACAGTTGGTCGAACAACGCATATGGGAACTACCTTCTTTTCGGGAAAGACGAGATTACGGTATATGACCGATTTGCGAGATTCAGCGGCGTACTGGCGTTTTCCCCTAGCCCTCTTCCCTCTCTTGTGAGGTGGTGGGGAGGACTCTCCTCTTTCGGGAGGATTCATGAGGTGCTTCGTATGAATTTCAGGATTTTAATCGCGACTCTCGTGGGGCCAATGATGGAGATGGACTGTTAACTGGGGCTCTCTCGTCCTAAATCACGGATTCGGAAAATTTGGAAAAATCCGAGCCAGAATTAAGTAACCTTAACCTGGACCCTCTTTTCATTCATGAGGTTGTCAGTGAAAGGAATAGTGGTGCGCCTACTATTCGACGTGAGCAACGGAGCCTTAAGTCTGCACATACACTCACGGAGCTGGAAGCTTACCGAGTCGAAATAGAAATTATTTTCAGTTCAGACTTTACGGTACCACTTTCCCATCCTGATCAAATCCGGATGAAGGTCAAGAATGATTTCGGTACGGCCTTTCTGGTATTTCTCAGCCGTGAAGGAGGTAATGGTGCGCCTAAATCTTCGACATGAGCAACGGAGCCTTAAGTCTACACATACACCCATGGAGCTGTAGCCTTACCGAGTCGGAATAGAAATTATTTTCAATTCAGACTTTACGGTACCACTTTCCCATTCTGATTAAATCCGGATTAATGTCAAAAATTATTTCGGTACGGCTTTTCTGGTATTTCACATTCGTGAAGGAGGTAATGGTGCGCTTAAATCTTCGACATGAGCAATGGAGCCTTAAGTCTACACATACACTCATGGAGCTGAAAGCTTACCGAGTCGGAATAGAAAATTATTTTCAGTTCAGACTTTACGGTACCATTCCCCTTCAAGAAAGTGAGCAACGGTTGGATAACATGTTTCTCTTATGTGTTATCATAAAAATTTGAAGAAAAAATAAAAATAAAATAATACAAGTGAGAGAAGGGAGTGAAAAAGGCAGAAGTCCGCTGAATTCTTAGTGGTTTCCTGACTGGGTTTGCTTTGAAAGCTTGATCCCGGCGTCTGCCTGGTTCAATAATTTTTCAAAGAAGGACGAAAATTCGTCGTGGCTATTGAACTTTTGGGTTTCGATTTCCTGGAGCTTAAGTATTTCCTGTGAGACCATAGGGGTTACGAAAACGATTGGCTCGGTTTCGGGTTCTAGGATTTCAGTTTTTATCGCGACAGAATCTTTCGTTCGTAATTTTATCCCTGCGGGGTGCTTTGGCTTATTTTTAGCATCACTGCTACCCGGAAGATTAGGCATTTTCCTACCTTACCATGATTGGTAATAGTCCACACGAGAATAGTTCTGGAACCAAAATCCTGTATACGGCCAAATCAAAAAATACCCGGCAAGTTAATGCCCATGGGTCCCCGGCAAGTTAATGCCCATGGGTTTTTGGTTTGATTTGGTAGCACTCTAGCAAATTAAGGCGTGAGTACAAGGTTCAAGCCTTATTCTTGTGTGTAAACTTGAGAGACGTCATTCCCAATTGAGCAAATAATCAAAAAGAACCGTTGAAACGAGTTACAGTATTTCCGCAAAAAGAGGAAAAACTGCCAAGTTAAAAATACCTGAGCAAGTTAATGCTGGGTCCCCGGCAAGTTAATGCCCATGGGTTTTTGATTTAACTTGGAATTACTCATTTTCAAAAGTTATTTCGATTATTAGCATTGTGGCATTGGAAATGATGAGTCACACATGGAATACAACAATTATATAAAAACGTATTTATTGATGCTGGTAATAGTCCACACGAGAATAGTTCTGGAACCAAAATCCTGTATACGGCCAAATCAAAAAATACCCGGCAAGTTAATGCCCATGGGTCCCCGGCAAGTTAATGCCCATGGGTTTTAGGTTTGATTTGGTAGCACTCTAGCTAATTAAGGCGTGAGTACAAGGTTCAAGCCATATTCTTGTGTGTAACTTGAGAAACGTCATTCCCAATTGAGCAAATAATCAAAAAGAACCTTTGAAACGAGTTCCAGTATTTCCGCAAAAAGAGGAAAAACTGCCAAGTTAAAAATACTTGAGCAAGTTAATGCTGGGTCCCCGGCAAGATAATGCCCATGGGTTTCTGATTTAATTTGGAAGTACTCATTTTCAAAAGTTAATTCGATTATTAGCATTGTGACATTGGAAATGATGAGACACACATAAAATACAAAAATTATAGCTGATTCTAAAAATGTATTTATTGAAGTTATGACTATAAGTTTGAATTTAGAGTTGAAGGGAGGTTATAGCTGCCTAGTAACAAAGTTACTAGTAGCAAAAGCCGGGGTGGACAACAGCAGGGGTAGGCCCCACCGCTGCCACCATCAGTTTGTCACGTACGAACTAAATAAATTTTATTTTTAAATCCATTGAAAACAAAGGACCCGTAAATAAAGGCTGCCTAGTATCGACACGCTGGGGGGAGGCTTCCCCAAAACTGAAGGAAGGGCGAGAGACTCGACATTCCTATTTTTATTTTTATGTGGGTTTTACCCCTACTCTCGGACTGAGAGTTGTTGTCCCGGAAATTTAAAATTGCAATGAGAAATTGGGGGTTTTCAGGTTTGTCGAATTAGAAATGAGTTGTGTCTCCAATTTGTGATAACAATAATAAGGTTTATTCAAGAGCAAATAAATAGGGCACATTCTATAATAAGAGCAAGATTCGAATAATAGGGCACATTCTACAATGGGTAGAATGTGTCGACGGGTAGAGGAAAAGAAGAGAAAAAAAATATATGACAGCAAAAAGGAATGATACAGCTCACCAATACGTCGTACTTAAAACTACCGCTCGTCGAATAGAAAAAGGAAAACTAAGTCCAGAAGTGACTTCCTAAATTTCTTCTCTTAATAGAGCGGGCGAAAACCTTCTATTTCCGTGGGTCTATCAACCCACTCTAGTCTCTTAGGGTATTCGCGACACACACGAACACGCGCAAACACCTGTCACCTTCCGTGAATTCGCTTTTACGGGACGTAGAAATTATATCTACTTCTCGTAAAAGTGAATTGAAGCCTTCCGAGAAAATTGCTCCTTTTCGTTTTGAGATTCGAAAAGGGGCGAACTTCTTCTAGACTAAACTCAAATTTTGTTTTTTTGTAGGTCGAATAGGACGCGAAAAGAACGGACCGCTCCCGTTACGGTCCTACCTCCCGTTGGATAGAGATTTTCGAGTTTTTTCGTCCGGACCGTGAACCCAATTTTAATAATCAAAAACCCATCGATTCCGGTGGCTCACTCCCGTTACGTGGTCGAAAGTTAGAATTCCGGTGCCAAGGATAGGACGTGGTTGCGTCTTACGGACTATGTTTTTACCGATTAAAACTTTGTTTGGTTCTTGGTCCCAACGTTGGAATTTTCAACTTGAATATAAGTGTATATTAATTCCACCCCTTTTATCAAAGAAAATGAACGAGCATTTCCGCGTTACAAGTTTCTGCTGAGTGAGCACGTGGCGTTGTTTTGGTATTTTCCACGTGTTCGTACTGTCCGGCTACGGTGGGAAGTATGTAAAGGCGAAAGCGAGACGGACTTATGGAAGAATGACGTGGAGAGAGAGAGAGAGAGGACAGTGTGTAGAGTGCGGAGGCTTGAGATCGTCGCGTCAGTGTAGCTACATGCAAAGAACGCGACGGCCATGTTCAGAACATTGGAGAGATAAAGATGGAATGGGTAACTTGCGCGTATGTGTTTGTGACCGCATAGCGAGTGCAACTATACTCGTTCTTTTCAGATTCTCTTATATGTTTTTAATTTAGGTCCTCGAGGCTGATGCCTTAGAATTAATTTTCCTTTCCCTTAATTCTATATTGTTATTCTTATTATTTTTATCCTTTATTCTTATATTCTAGGTACAGGGTTTAATTTTCTTATTCACCTAGGCCCAGGTGCATACTAATCATTCCGTGCACTCATACAATTCCCTTCCGCAATCCACCCTAATGTTATTGAGTGGCTTGGGGAAGAGGAAACAAAATTCAAATACCTGTGAAAAAAATAAAATAAAAAACATGTTTTCATCAGAGAATAATTTTAATCCTTGAATAAAATTATTCTCTGAGGTCATTACTCTCCTCATTCGCAAGTTGGCTCGCTGTCAGTCCCCGGGAGCTTGGAATGCTGCGTAAGCATGCTGACAGTAGATCTCAGGTTACGAGCGAGCAGAGAGTCCCTTGAAACTCATATAGAGTTTTGAATGAATGTAGCTTGAAAGAATATTTCGAGCTTCATTAATTATAAAGAAAAAAAAGAATGGAGATTCGCTCGTAACAATTGTTACATTTTATTAATCGGCGGGCTTATAAATTTGTAGGAAGTGAGTAAAAAAATTGAATAATTTTTATTTGAAATTTTCTAACCTTGAAACTTTAAATTATTTAATTTTCAATACTTTAAACTTTTGCTTGGTCTAATTTCTAGGAAAAATAGAACATTATGCGTGCTTTGCGCGCACTAGTTACCCTTTTTTTAGAAGAAGAACTCGGTTCATTTTTCAACATTCTTTAATAGATTTTGCAGAAAATCTTATATTATTTGAGAACGTTGTGCATGATTTACAGAAGTTTCCTTATTATAGCTAGGAAATTCCTCCAGTGAATTCAATATGAATGACAACTTTTTCCACTTACTTACAATTCTGAAATTTTTCTATAGACATTTGATCTTTTTGGTAGAGAATTTATTTCGTTCCTTGAAAATTTAAATACATCTACGAAAATTGAAGTTATTTTCTCAAAAACTTATTCCTCTATCTGGAAATTTGACTCATATATTTTTTATTGAAAATTTAGCTTTTTCAGTGCAGGATTTATCTATTTCGTTGAAAGTTTATCTTTTGTTGTGGAGAATTATTAACCTTTTTAATTAAAATTAATGTATTTTATTTCATGTCGATGTTTAAAAAATAGTTGTTTCTCATTGAAAATTCATTTTTTAAACTAAAAATTTAACTCAATTTCTTATCGAGATTCTTTTACATTCAAATTTAATCTTTTTGGTGAAAAATTCAGTTGTTTTTTAGTTAAAAATTCATCCATTTAGTTGAAAATTTTTTTCTCCCATAATTTTCAACCTTTTTGGTTGAAGAGGCAACTATTGGGTTGAAAATTCCATTAAAAATGAAAGATGTTGCTGGAAAATTCATGTATTTTACTCTCTCATTTTACCTCACTGTTGTGTAATTCCTCTCATGATAAATGCGAAAATTTCTTCAAAAATTCTGCAATCTATACTTTCTTTTCAGCGAATCGTTAATATCACACAAAAGTAAACTTTATATCATTCACTTGATAAAAATTTACGAAACACCGCGTTATTTCATAATATACTGGTATTAAGATAATACCAGATAATACAACCCTTATCCTATAGATGAAAACGGGTAATTTTATAGAGGAAGAATTTCTGTTAGATATAGTAAGTCATAGGGTGACCTCTATATTTGAAAATTAAAACTAATAGAATCAAAAAAGTAGGTTTCTCATTTTATCGATCGCCGATAATTATTTCAATTTATTTAATTTTTACTTGTTATGGCTTGTTATGACTGACTTTGACAATACAAGGCATAAAATAAAAAGTATTTCAGTAATTTTTTTACATTTTTAATCCAGGCGCAGATGTTCTTTATCAGGATATATGCACGTTATATTTCCGCCGATATTATTGTATGTGCTATAGTCGCGAAGAAATAGTATAACATTCCTTCGTATGAGATTAGATGAATGACGATATAGTCTCAGTTTGTGGCGCTACCGCAGTGATGTATTATATTTTAAATTAATTGAATTTTTTAATGAAAGTTATAATTCCATGCTTCTTATTTTCTGAGCTGATTGATTAATTATTTTTTAAAAGTCTTTGTTACGTTGTTAAATGACTGTATATGAATTAAATTTTCAAAGTGATATGTACATATATATTTTAAAAAATTGTTAAATTATTTTTAAAGCTTACTATTGAATTAAAGGTATAGAAATTCAATTTTTAAACAAAACAAAACATATATATATATATATATATATACATATTATATAATGTGAAAACTACTTGAATGTTTCAATGAAGCTAATGGTTTAATGCTTTTTACATTGTGAACTGATTAATTAATTATTAACTGATTCTATTGAAACTCAAATTTTCTGGAATTAGTTTAAAAGGTTGCTGATAATTCAAATTGTTATAAATGAGAGTTCAAATTTGAAAAATATATATATGAAGTAAAAATTATTTAATGTTTCAATGAAAATTATATATAAATACTATGTTTAAATTCCTTCGGAAATGAGTATAAGAAGTTATTAACAATTCAAATTTTCGGAAATGAAATTTCATGTTTAAAAAATATAAAGTAAAAATTATTTGAATGTTTGAATGGAAATAATAGTTGCATGCTTTTCATGTTGTAAACAGTTTGAGTAATTATTGGTTGATTAATTTTGTTAAAAACTTTAAATTAAATAAAGATTGAATTTGAATTTTTTGAAATTAAGTAACATAAATTGATTATTTACACGAAGGTGATGTAATTGAATATTGTTTATTATTGCTATAATTAAACTTTACATTTTCTCTAAAATACCTTTATTGCAATTATATAATTTTCTCAAATACTTGTGACGCTGTGAAATTACTCTATCTGAATTCAATTTTCAAGATTACATGTACATATATTTCATTTCTATTTCTTAATTAGCTTAAAAGGTTAGTGATGAATTGAATGTATAGAAATGAAATTTAAAATTTAAAAGAGAATATAATCTAAAAATTATTTGAATGTTTTAATGAAAATAATTGTGTAATGCTATTTATGTTATGAACTGATTAATTAATTATTAACTGATTCTATCAAGGGCATGTGATACTTAGAAAATGATCGACTTTAGCAGTGATAGGTTCCCCCGGCTTTTTTCCTACAATAATAAAGATTTTGCCTTAAAAATTTGGGAAATGATAGCGAACATGCTAACGGACGTCCCCGAACTCTTCTTTTGTAGAATAATTTGAAAAAATTTAATTTTGCTAAATTTTATTCATGTTTGTGTTTTTTGAGGTTATGTGTACTAACAGCATCGTGCACAAACAAAAAATTTGTATTTAGCAAAATAATTTTTTTTTGTTATAATCCCTCAAAAAAGACTTCAGGGACGTCCGTTATACTATTCTATAGCATCTCCGAATTCAGTTTTGAAATTTTTTAATTTCTGTGGACAAAAACCCGGGGGAACTGAACCTGATTTACCACAGGCCGGAGTATCACATGCCCTCAAAACCTAAATTTTCTAGGATTAGTTTGAAAGGTTATTAATAATTTGAATTGTCAGAAATGAGAGTTCAAATTTGAAAAAAAGTAAAAATTATTTAATGTTTCGATTAAAATTATAGGTTATTGCTTAAACGAGTACCTGAATTTAATTAAAAAAATTATATCAGAATACTATGTTTATCTTTTTTTGAAAATTAGTATAAAAAGTTATCAATAATTAGAATTTTTAGAAATGAAATTTCATTTTTATTTAAATATAAAGTAAAAATTATTTGAATATTTCAATAAAAATAATGGTTTCATTCGTTTAGTGTTGTAAACAGTTTACTTAATCATTTTTTGATTGATTTGGTTAAAAAAGTTTCAATTAAATAAAGATTTAATTTAATTTTTTTCAATTATGTTGCATAAATTGATTCTTGCGATTATGCGGCCCTGGTAGTTTACACATGACGTGTGGTATATCGCTCCGTTACATTAGTTAAATTTACGAATGTACTAAAGAAGTGCTGGTGCTATACATCGTTAGTGGTGTTCATCTTACCCTGGTGAACAAATAAGGGTATTTTATTTTGTGGATTCCACTTAGTTAATCGATTTATTTCACCTTTCAACATTGGAGTTTCGTGCGGGTAACGCTTTCAATATGGTGGCATGTGCTGTTTGCAATGGTACAATTGTGCGAGGGTCGACGGACTCTTTGGTTTGTGGAAAATGTAGTGCGTTTATACATATTACCTGTCTGAATTTGTCAACGGAAGATTTGGAAAGCATCAATAAAAAACAGAAGGTTTGGAACTGCACTAATTGCTCCAAATCTTTGAGTAAGGGAAATACTCGTCATCGTGGGTCTCTTCTCTCTGTTTCGTCCGAGGGAGATGTCAACAAGCCAGGGACGTCTTCTGTCATGCTGGGGCCAGGAGTTGAAGCACTAATTTCTGATGCTATTGCTAAGGGACAGGAGTCTTGCCTTCAAAAAATCACTTCCCTGTTGGAAGGTTTTGAGGCTAAACAAATTGCATTTAATAATACACTTAAAGTAGCCATGAAAGGATTAAAAGTTGATATCGTTAAAAATACTTCCCCCATTGCAGTATTAGAGGAGACCATGTCCTCGAATGTAACAGATATCATTGAGCTTCAAGCGGATTCTGAATCTGTGTTAGATGAGAATAAGGTTTTGAAGACTCACGTGTCTGGTTTGATGAGTAGATGTAATGACTTAGAACAAAATGCGCTTTCTTCAACACTTGAGGTTCACGGTTTACCTGTCAAACCACTAGAGGATTTGCCCGCTGTTTTCTTCCAGATTGCTGCAGCTTTGGAGGTGCCCCACACAAAGGGTGATATTTCTTCTATTTACCGCTTCTACAAGTAATGACACATCACGGAACATCCCACCAATTTTGGTGGTTAAATTACAACAATCTACTTGTGTAAAACTCTTGGAAAACTGCAAAAAGAAGCGTGGATTCACAACTAGCCTGATTGGATGGAGTGAGAACGTGCCGCTGTATATAAGAGAATCGCTCTCTAAAAACAATCGGCTTATATATAGTGCAGCACTTGAACTTAGAAGAAGTAAGAAATTGAAGTACCTGTGGACCACTGGGGGTAAGATTTTTTGCCGTAAAGAGGATGGATCGCCCAGAATTTTTTTGGCCAACATCGATGACCTTGTGGCCCTCCGTTAAGTCGTCTTCAGGATTGATCTGCATCATGTGGATCTCGCAGCTAATTATTTACTTTTTCTGTAAACTTTTCTGGCTAATTTTCTTGTATTTTTCCTTACTTTCTACTTTTATATGTATTGGATTGCATGTTGAAGTTTGCTTTTTTAGAACTCATAGGCTTTATTATGCATGGTCGATTGGATTTTTATATGCAGATTTATTACTAATTTAGTTAAAAATAAGGGGCAATTTTTTGTTAGCATTTTTCTTCGCCTTTGGGTAACTAATTTGAGGCAATTTATAAGTGCAATCTGCAAATTTTTTGAAACTATAAGGGCATTTATCATCACTCTCTACACATTATTCTTTCAGAGTAGAAGCAATTTTAAGTCTTATCATCCCCTATTGCTGAGAATTATTAGTATGAAGTTTGGACTGAGTTGGGTACTGGCTACTATCTTTGTCATTAATAGCCTGTACATTCTATGCTGGGGTATTTTTGGATATATTTACGCTTATTATTGTTTTGCAATTAAGTTTACTCTTAGTTCATTATGGACTGTTTAAGTATTTGCCATGTGAATGCATAGTCTCTCTTGGCTCACATTCATGAGTTCCGACATTTTTTCAGCTCTCGTGCGTATCATATTATAGCAGTCTCAGAGACATGGCTAACCTCGAATCACCAATCAAGTGTAGTTGCACTTGAAAATTATGCTCTCTTCTGCAGAGATAGAGGAGAGCGGAGGGGGGGGGGTGTTTGCATGTATGTGCACGATAGTCTTAGAGGATTTTCGTTGGGAGATAGCTCGGCCGTTAATTACACCGGCACACAAAAAAAAAAAACACTTTTTTGTTCTACAGATGCGACACATATATTCCCATGTATTCTGACCCGCTGAGCACGAATCCGTGGTCCGTTTGACCCCAGCACATCTGGGTCAAGAGCATTTGAAGGTCAAACGGACAGAAAAGTCATTTGGATGAAGATAACTACCACAATTTATGTTTTTTGGGTCGCTGAATCCGAATCCAGTGTCCATTTGGACTCAGCGAGTCAAGATCATGGTCATTTCAAGGTCAATTTCGTTCATTCCACTAAAAACAAATTTCTGACTGCAAATTCTGAAAGAACGGAAGATTTTACGTCCAGATATGTATGTTATTATTTTTTTGTGATGACCTGTTAAGGTCATTTTATTTAAATATATAGATGATTCATATGGGTAAATAGTAAATGGGCTACATGGGACTAGGCTACCATACTAATATATTGTGGGGGTCGCTAAGTCTGAATCCGCGGCCCGCTTGACCCCACGGTGCCAAGGTGAAGGTCATATCCAGGTCATATCAAAGTTAGATCGAAAGAAAAATGTGTTACCGATCCAAAATTTGACTTCTACATGTGGGTAAACTTTCCCTGGCGTCTCGATATTTTTCTGCTTTTACCCACGCTTGTAAGGAACTTTTGACAGCTCTAACGATTCGGCAAGTGAGCTTTTATGAAGCCGCCCTTATCCGATTTGCCTGTTACACCAACGATCAGCTAACTTCACTTGAGCGAGCAAAGCTAGCGGCTTCATATTTTAAAGACGGCGGTGACAACTTTTATGAGAACAAAAGACAGTTTCTGTACAAAGTTACCTGCAACACCATTTACCCGAAGTTTTTTCTGTGCTCCACGTGGTGACAGCGGAAAACGGATTTTTTTCTTGCTTTTCATTTTTCGGCTAAGCCATGTGGTGAAGGCATTGTGCCGTCATGGCTGGCACGAGAGAAAGTACGATGCAGGGTATTGGACGCCCAGTATCGGCGATTGGTCAGGGTGAGGAAACGGGCCCGCAATCGTCGTCATCCAGCTACCGCCACCCTTTATTGGTTGGCGATTCAACTGATAAAGAATATAAAGCTACAACAGTAATCATATTCTTACCAGCCATGACTGCAACAGCGATAAGAATGTTTTTTGCTACGTTTGTGGAAAGTATGAAGTCATCACTTGCCGTAGGTCAACGAATGAGCAATGTAGAGACATATATCGTCAATGTTATAAAAGAGAAATTTCCCCTCAAAATGAAGCTTTTGCTCCAGATAGCATTTGCAGTGCTTGTTACACTATGCTTTTACGTTGGAATAAAGTGAAAAACAATAAAATGTTAAAATAATCCTCACCGGTAATATGGTCAATACCTCAATCAGAAAAAGACTGTTATTTTTGCAACACAAAAGTTAAAGGATTCAATGTTAAAAACAAATCAAGAATATCATATGCAATAGTGTCTTCTGTTATAACTGCAAAGTCTAATCAAGAGTCTGCTATCGAAAATATGGATACGAGCTCAAGGATTAATGAAGCTTCGACAAATAAAGAGAAGGATAGAGAGGTTATGTTAGACGGTGAAGAAAAATCTGATGATTGCTCATACGAAGACCACGAAAATGAAGAATATGTGCCAAAATTGCGGAGAAAGCAAAAAAATGAATCTATAAGACTATAGCTGAGTTAAAGAGCCGTGGAATGGTAGAACAGGGGACGAAGTCATCTTTCTACAGGAATCGAGAAAAGAAGTTCCGTCAGTACTTCAATAAAGATGAAGAAGGTATGTTGGTATATTGCAGAGACGTTAACGGTTTGATGAATGAACTAAAAAAGATGTTTACGTTCCAGAAGAATGGAGATTGTTTATAGACTCGTCAAAACAAAGTCTTAAGGCAGTGCTGCTTAACAATGGAAATGATTACGCAAGTCTACCAATAGCGCATTCAACAAAATTAACAGAAAGTTACGAAAACGTCCAATATTTATTGGAGAAAATTGAATATGACAAACATAAGTGGCAAGTTTGTGGTGATTTGAAAATCATAACCATTCTCCTTGGTCAACAATCAGGATATACAAAGTATCCCTGCTTTTTGTGTTTGTGGGATAGCAGGGATCGCACGAATCATTACAAGAAGAAGGTTTGGCCAATAAGAGAACAACTTGAACCTGGAAATCATAATGTACTTCAACAACCTTTAATTGATCCATCAAAAGTATTGTTCCCGCCTCTGCACATTAAACTTGGACTTATGAAACAATTCGTCAAAGTTTTGAATGAAGAAGGAACATGTTTTCAGTACATGACAAATGAGTTTCCTCGATTAAGTGATGCTAAATTGAAAGAAGGAGTATTTGATGGACCTCAGATCCATAAAATGTTTTACGACAAAAATTTCATAAAGACAATGACAGGCTTAGAAAAAGCTGCTTGGCTCAGTTCTCGAGATGTTACTCAAAACTTCTTAGGATATTACAGAAGTAATGACTACAAAGCAATCGCAGCAAATATGGTGAGGAACTATCGACGCTTGGGATATTTGATGAATCTCAAACTCCATTTCATGGACTCTCATATTAGCTATTTCCCTGAGAACTTAGGCGATTACAGCGAAGAGCAAGGGGAGCGTTTCCATCAAGATCTAAAAGACGCTGAACTTCGATGGCAAGGAAAATGGGACGTGAATATGTTGGCTGACTACTGCTGGCTGCTAAAGAGAGATCAAGTACCTGGCGATGAAGATGGTGATAGTTCGAAGAGAACTAGAAATCCACTGCATAGATCCTTTGACAATAAAAGAGAACGTTATAGGCGAAAGAAAGAATAAACGCTATTCCAAAATGCCATACCGTAACTCTCGTTTAGTCCTGATTCGTTGGGTTAAAGGAGATTCAGTTTCAAATTCAGCTACCCTTAAAACATGTAAAAGTCAAATTTTGGAACAGTGACACATTTTTCTTCAGATCTAACTTTGATATGACCTTCATCTGACCTTGACCTTGGCACCCTGGGGTCAAATGGGCCTCGGATTCAGAATTAGCGACCCCCACAACATATTAGTATGGTATTCTAGTTCAATGTAGCCCATTTACCATTTACCCATATAAATCATCTATATATTTGAATGAAATGACCTTAACATGACCTCAGAGGTCGTCATAAAAATATAAAAACATACATATCTGGACGTAAAATCTTCCGTTCTTTCATAATCTGTAGTCAGAAATTTGTTTTTAGAAAAATGAACAAAGTTGACCTTGAAATAACCCTGACTTTGACTCGCTGAGTTCAAATGGACCCCGGATTCGGATTCAGCGACCCAAAAAACATAAATTATAGTAGTTATCTTTACACAAAATTCTTTTCTGTCCATTTGACCTTCAAATGCCCTTGACCCAGATATGCTGGGGTCAAACGGACCACGGATTCGTGCTCAGCGGGTCAAAATACATGGAAATATATGTGTCGCATCTGTAGAACAGAAAAGTGTTTTTTTTTTGTGTTCCGGTGTTATCCTACCGCTGAATTTCTTTTTGTCGAGGTCACGGGAGCGAGGGACAGTGTTTTGGTGGGGGTCATTTATAAACCTCCAAATTCCTATTTTCGCACTGAAGTTGAATCGGAAATTTTTACCCACGTACCTAACTTTAATAATATTATCCTTACAGGGGTTTTTAATACTAATTTAGATGTGATTTTTACTCATACTAATTATTTAACTATTTTGATACATGCTGCTGGGTTATCTATTGTGCCACATAATTCCACCCATCACACTGATCATTCCAGTTCCCGAATAGACTTAATGATTGTAGATGATCTTGATAAGGTGAATTCTTATAGCCAACATTCTATCTCATTTCTAGATAATCACGATCTCACTAATATTAAATTTGAATATATTTTTACTCAATCCATATACCGTAAACATACCCTAATAAGAAATTTTGCATATGTTGATGAGTGTAAGTTTCAGTCGCACTTAATGACTTATGATTTTGGAAAAATACTAAGAACTGTAGACATTAATAGTAAATTAAATCTTTTGTGCTCGTACTTAATTTCGTCCTTCGATCAGTTTGCGCCTTTACACGTTCCACATAAACATAAAGATTCAGCTCATTGGATCACACTTGAATTAAAGAACCTTATGAAGGAACGTAATAATAAGCGTCGCCTGGCAAAGAGAACTAAAAATCCGCTGATACAAGCTCAGTTTCGTCAGCTTAGGAACTTAGTTCAAACTAAAATCAGGGATTCGTATAATCAGTATAATTACAATTCTATAAAGAATAAAAATAAAAATGAGAATATTTGGCACTTACTTAGCCGCTTACATTTAATACCACCTAAGAATGACGCCTCAGCTCATGCGTTTCCACCAAATGATTTATTGAAAGCATTTACGAATCTACCATCCTGTAACTCCGTCAACTCTGGTACATACCTTATAGCAGATCAGGCAAGCTCCACTTTTCGAGATCCGGATTTCTTTTTTTTAGACATAACACCTGAAGTTCTCTTTGATAAAATTTTTTAATAAAAACTAATGCTTTAGGAACAGATGGTATTTCCATAAAGATGATTCGAATAGCGCTTCCTGTAATATTCCCCATACTCCTTCACATCTATAACACTTCTCTTCAAGTAGGAATTTTCCCTAAACTATGGAAACATGCGCTGATCCGCCCTATACCTAAGGTTTCTAGTCCCTCTTCTCCCAATGATTTCCGGCCGATTTCGATACGTTGTGCTATGTCCAAGCCGCTCGAACGTATTGTGCATTCGCAGCTTACGAATTACTTAGATTTAAACAGGCTACTTGATCCGCTACAATCAGGCTTTCGAGCTAAGCACAGCACATTAACAGCCTCCCTCAAAGTTACTTCAGACATTAAAATCGCTATCGAAAATAAGGAAATAACAATAGTTGTTTTATTTGACTTTTCTAAAGCTTTCGATACTGTTGATCATAAGCTTCTCTTGAATAAACTTCGTAGCTTTAATTTACCTAGAACCGCAATTGTGTGGTTTGAGTCCTACCTGAAAAACCGTTTTCAGCAAGTGCTTAATGATAAGGATGAGCGGTCCGATTGGGTGGAGGTCGAGAGTGGTGTGCCTCAGGGCTCCACTCTTGCCCCCCTCCTTTTTGGACTGTACACTTCTGACCTTGGTAGTGATCTTGAGCATTGCAAATACCATAAATATGCGGATGACTTTAAACTGTATGTCTCTGGTCCTATCTCTTCCATTAATAGTTTGATTGCGCAGGTTCAGAAGGATATTAATATTGTGCATCAATGGGCACTTAACAATAGGTTAAAGCTAAACCCTTCGAAAACTAAAGCAATTGTCATAGGACAGTCCTCTTCCCCGTCCGCTGCTACATTAGGTTGCCTGCTGAACAAGGAATCCTTGCCTACTTCAACTCGGATTCTTCTTGTTAAGAGCCTTATACTCCCGTTTTTTGATTATTGGTGTGTACTGTATGACGATATCACAGATGAGCTGAATTATAAATTGGAGCGAGCACTTAATGCCCGTATACGATTCATCTATGATGCCCCGAAATATGAGCACATTACTTTATGTCGGCAACGGGCGGGATTTCTCAATGTGGCTAAGAGAAGAAACTGTTTTATGGGCAATTTAATTTTCAATCTCTTTTTTAATAAAACCCCTCAATATCTTCTAGATCTTTTTGAAAACAGAAATGTGACTTTACCTGCTCAGTCTAGAGTTCGTGAAAGAAAAACGGTCCTTGTAGTTCCACGACACAAATCTTGTAAATTGCAAAGATCCTTTATAGTGAGGGGAGCGCGTCTTTGGAATAAGATACCTGAATCAATCAGACATGCACCTTTGGCTTATCACTTTAGAAGGCTTTTCTTTAACTTTTTGTTTAGTACTGATAATTCTACTCTTGAAATTTCGCACTGGTGAATCGTAAATTGTTTCTGATTATTTTTCTAACTTTTAGTGATGTTTTGCGCCTTAGTATTATAAATTTAATCTTTACAACTTAATCCATGGTATTATATTTGCTATCTCACGATTAAGTCTCAAGATTTCTAATTATATCCGTTATGCCAACCACTAGCTCATATTAACATATTTTACTTAGGTTCATTTTTATGTTATTTTATCTTCAGTCATATCTAATTAATTAATTTCCTTTCACCTACGTCATACTTGTCATTCGACCTGAGTTGACATCTTTTATTTTTATTGTAAATTATATGTATAATTTGTTCCTTAGAGGGCTGTATCAGCCCTGGGGACTTAATAAATAAATAAATGAAATAAATAAATTATTTACTTGCTCTGAGCCCTCTGAGCCCAGTTTCATTTATTATATTAATATCAGACTTGGAAGAAGAAATGAAGAAAAAAGAATGGGAAGGAGTTGGGATAGGGAACAAAAAGATATATACATTGGCATACGCAGACGATATAGTATTGATGGCAGAGGATAAAGAAGGGATGGTGGGCTTAATTACAGGATTAGAGAAATACTTGGATGGAAAAAAGTTGAATTTAAATGTAGAAAAGACAAAGATAATGAGGTTTAGAAAAGGAGGAGGAAGAAAGGAAGAATGGACGGAGAGATGGAAGGGAATAAAATCAAATGAAGCAAAAGAGTTTAAGTATTTGGGATATACCTTGCAAGAAAATGGAGATCATAGAGCTCATATAAGAGAAAGGATAAAAAAGCAGCAGGGGTAATGAAACAGATATGGGGAATAGGAAAAAGAAGGTTTCAAAAAAAATTGGAGAAGGAGAATGTGGTTATTTGATACGCTGGTGTGGCCGGTATAAGGTTACGGAGCAGAGATATGGGGATAGCAAGAAAGGAAAGAGATTGAAAGTTTACAAGAAAGGTATATAAGGTGGACGTTAGGGGTAGACGGGAGGGCGCCGCGATATATGGTGGGAGAAGAAACGCAAAGGGATAAATTAAGTACTAGACCGGGAAAGAGGGCATAGAATTTTGAGACTAAGCCGTGGGACGGAAAGGGAGGGGAGTTAGCGAGAAAGTGTTTGATGGAGGTGGAATAAAGGAGAGAGAGGGCGATGGAATTACCGAGATGGGAGGAAGAAAGGAGGGATTTCTTTAAGGCTAGAGAGATAGATTACGTGACTGAAGTCAACTATGAAGAAGTGGAAAAAAGAGAGAGAGAAAGACAATTAATAGAATGGTGAGGGATGATTGAGGAATCAAAATATAATATATAATAGAAGATGATAAAACAGTAAGAAGTAAAAAAGTATTTAGAAGAGGGATGGGGAGAGAAAAGATGGACCAGGATAGCAAGATTTATATTGGGAAACGAGGTAAGGGCAAGTATGTATGAGGAAAAGGAAGATAACAGGAAGTGCAGAATTTGCGAATAGGAAGATGAAAGATGGACGCATGTATGGGAAGGCTGTAGGAGAGGAATGGAAGATAAAGAAAGCTGACAAGAGAATGTGGTATTGATTCTAGGGGAGGCTGCTTTGGGGGAAGAGTGGATGAAGGAGTTAGAGGGTGCTAGGGGAGCAAATGAGAAAGAATGAAGTCCTTTAGAGGAAACATTATGAATAAAGAAAAAGTACATCTATTCCAATTACGCATTGTCCGCCAATGTTGCGAAATAATTATTTGAATTTAATTTTCAGAATTATATGTGAATATGTTTTAATTTTTTCTGAAATGACTATAAAAGGTTACTTATAAATCGAATTTTCAGAAATGAATGTGTAAATTAACAAAAAATGTAAAGTAAAGATTGTTTGAATAACGGAATGAAAATTATAATTGAATGCTTTTTATGTTGTCAACAGATGAATGAATCATTAGCTGATCAATTTTTTTCAATATTAAATTACATAAAGATTATATTTTTATTTGTTTAAATTAGGTGCATAAATTGAATGTTTGATTGAAGGCCATGAAATTGAATATTGACTATAATTTTTATGATAAAAGATGATTATTTATGTTTGAAATACCTCTATTCCAATTGTATAATTTTGGTAAATTTTTCGATGTTGTGAAATAAGTAACTGAATTCTGCTTTCAATATTATATGTACATATTTTTTACTTTTCTGTGGGATTAGTTTGAAAGGTTATTATGAATTCAATATTTCAGAAAAATGTCAAGTAAAAATTATTCGAATGTTTTTATTAAAATAACTGTTTATTGCTTTTTATGTTGTGAAATGATTAATCAATATATACATATATTTTGAATTTTTTTGGAATTAGTTTTAAAAGTCATCAATAAATCAAATGTACAGAAACGCAATTTCAAATGAAAAAATATATTTTGAATGTTTCAACGAGAACAATTGTTTAATACCTTCTTTGTTGTGAACTAATAAATTGTATATTAACTGTTTCTATTTTATGAATAAATTAAATTTTCAAAAATAAAAGTTCAAATCCTTCATATGAAAAAAGGTAACCTCCATCTTGTGTAAGATTGTAGTATAGAAGAAATCGTTATGAAATCGAATATTGGATATGATTTGTATAATAAAAGTTTACTTATATTTAAAATACTTCTATTTCAATTTCATAATTTTCGAAATGATTGCGACGTTGTGAGATAATTATCTAAATAATCTTCAAACTTATATGTAAATGTGTTTTAAGTTTTTATGGAATTAGTTGAAAATATTATGAATAATTGAAATTTTTAGAAAAATATAAGATAGAAGTTATTTTGATGTTTCAATGCAAATAATATTGTTATTTGATTTTTATGTTCTGAACACATGAATCAACTACTATTAACCATTGAATGATTTATTATTATTATCAAAAAAGTGAATTACATAAAGATTTACTTTGAATTGTTTTCAATTAAGTCACATAAATTGATTATTTACATTAAGGTTATGGGATTTAATATTGACTGTTATTTTTATGATAAAAATTCATTTTTTCTTTAGTATATCTCCATCACAATGATATCATTTTTTTTAAATGTTTGTGATCTTGTGAAGTGAGTATCCGAATTAAATTTCCAAAATTATATGTGCATATGTTTCAATTTCTCCTGGTATTACATTGGAAGGTTATTAATAATTTAAATTGTCAGTTAAATATTAAATACAAGTTATTCTAATATTTCAATGAAAATTATTATTAAAAGCTCTCTATGTTATAAGCTCATTAATTAAATATTAACTGTTTCTGTTGGAAATTACATTTTCTAGAATTATTTGAAAGATGATTGCTAAATTAAATTTAATAAAAGAAAAGT